>JAHWXV010591856.1:0-10566 GCA_024586415.1 Phrixothrix hirtus | reverse complement strand
GCATCAGGTATTCACCACTAAAATTACAAAACAATATCGACCACTTTCATTAAAAAGAAAATTCACAGGTTTTAATTCTGTACCTTATGGCTACAAAAAGCGCGCTCATTTAACTTAATATATATATATAAAATACGTATGTGTATGCCTCACTTATATTGCTTGTATAAATAACGCTTTCGCCTTTATTGCTCTAAACTTTTATTGTACGATGTTATCCTAGTCTGTAATATATGTGTGAAATATACCTCGTAAGAAGGTTACTTGTAGGTGTGATCATATGTGCTTGTATTTAATACGATGTTAATGATTATTGCGTTGTAAAACATGTCCAATGACTGCGGTTGAGATGGTATGTAGGTTAATTTACAGCACATGCACTTGCGCACCTGAAATTAATATATATTGTAATTTACTATATTGGCGTGTATGTGTATGTATATGTGTGTGTGTGTGTGTGTATGTGTGTGTATGTGTGTATATGTGTGTGTATGTTTGTGTGTTTGTGTGTATATGCGTGTGTGTGTGTATGTTTGTGTGCGCGCGCGCTTGTGTGTGTGTGTGTGGACGCACATTATGCATGTGTTTGTAACTATTGCCTATATGTTAAGCATTCTGTAATAGTTGTTGTTTCTGTATTTGCTTTGTGCTCTGCTCTTATAGGTTTTAGTTTAGAACTAATTTAGAACTACTTAAATATAAGAATTACAATAGACAAGGATTTATATAGTTTATAGGCTATAATGTATGTATTATTGTAATGTAATGTGATGATAATGCGTGCGCGTGTCGAATAAACAAATTTAATAAAGTACAGTACTTGTTCAACAGGTATAAATTCGACTGGGAACCTCCACGTGGTACACCTTGGGTAATGCTAATGCCAACGGTGCGAGACCTTCCCTCCCGTTCCAGAAGCTCATAATCGCTGTTCCTCTATTAAGAGACAATTCGTGACTCTCTGTCCTGATGCGATTTAAGGCATTTAAAATTTTGAGTGTATGCGTATTTTACGCTGGGAAGCCTTCTTCTTTCGTTAATTTAATAGTAATACCCCGAAATATGCGTTTCATTTCTTTATTTTATGTGATTATTTTACATTCTCAAGCATAAACTGTATACAATATAATTTAATGATGGCGGATAAAGTTGCCCCCTGCTGGATATTTTGTAGTTAACACACGATTGATTTCATCTTTTAGGATTATTTAAATGTTGGAATTATTACACCTTTGCTGTATTTTGTCACTTAACATTGTTAATTTAAAGTTTATTGTGTTTAAGCTAGCTTATAAGATATTACATTAGCCATGAGCTGTGAGGTGCAGTACTATTAAATCTGACGTTTTCGCTTCTTGATTCTTGCAGATACGCCCCATAAGACATCCTCATCTCTGCTCTATCTTCGCCATTTGCTTTTGACTTGTGCGAATGAAGGTTGATGAAGCATTCACTACAGTACGGCCTATTACATGTATCGCAAAATAGGTTAACGTTAGCAGATCTTCGTTGTACCGTTATTCTTACACATCTAAGAGACAGCGTTCTATAGTATTCGCTACAGCGTTTTCTCGTGCCTGTTAATTTTAGCTTGTGATTAGTGAACGGGTAAATTATATATCGCTTGTCATCACCCACGCTCACTTGATTCTTTTGAAATTTTTTTGTCTCTCTGATGTGCGTGTCTGTACACCGTGGATGATGCTTCTGTCCTTCATGGTGTTGCATGTGATGCGGAGATATATAACTATCTATGATGCTTGTATTCGTACTGAACTGATTCCATGTTATCGCTCCAGGATAAGGCGGAAATATGAGACCCATGATGAACTATCGTTGTCGTACTGCAAGTAACTAAACAACGTGATATGCTGTAGGCCTTATATTTAAAATAATTTTAGAGCCATCTGTGATACACTCTAGATACTCCATGATACATTTGAGATACGCTGTGATACACTTGAGATGCACCGTGCTACAACTGAGAAGCGCCGTGTAAATGAAACAATAACGATTAATATTTGATGATTCACTTATCGCGTATTAGCTATTAGTAATCATGAATAAGCATTATTTGTTGATGACCTTTTAAAATTTTTATAACCTGACAGAAGAAATTTATATATACTATTAACAACACCGCCCTACTAATTACAATAATTTTATTGCTAACAGAGTACGAAAGAGATGGCGTCTTTCAATATGGCCTTGTGTAGCAGACCAGCCTTTTGCCCCGAATGGTAATTAGTAAACACTTGTTCATTAAAAATATTAATGTAGTCAATTGTACGCCCGTGGCGTTCTGCATACACCCGTTGAAGTTAGTTCCATACGCTAATAATGTATAATTCTCAGGTTAAGAAGTTGCCGCTTATGTGCTGAATCATCTACCAAGCTTGGCGAGCCCATACAATCTGTGAGGTAGATATGGTTTCAGCCGGCATCCTCTATCCCCATTTCAACCACTGGTTTAATGCGCTGTGGCTGGGGTAAGTGAATTTTATAATTAACCACACGTCTTGTATCTTTACCTTTGTTCTTAAATCATTCATGTTTGTATTTCGCTAAACATATTAAACATATGTCAGCACGCGGAACAATAGGTGAATCCGGACGCTAAATCTCGTGCCTAGAAGAACCGTAGGCCCGGCTGGAAGCTACGCAGTCTCTCTCCTTGAAACATACATATAGTGGCCCTTGCTAGGGCAATAGATCACGTTAGATGCCTCCGTTAGTCAAGCATGCAAACCTTACTGTGACACAGCTTGAGCGTTATCTACGTTCTGTATGTATAATTCAAGGGGCCCCCTCATGGGGTTTGAAGTCCTGGGCGAAGGCGGCATGACCTCTAAATTGAATGACCTCCAAACCGCCTGACCCCTAAATTGTAAGACCTCTAGCTTGTACGACCCCTAAATGACAACCAGCTCGTAAAGGTCATTAGAGGTCGTCGGAAGTGCACCCTTACCTACTTATGTGACAATAAGAAAACACATAAAAGAAATTACAACCCATCTCCACGCATATTTTGCGCACATAGGTGCCAGGAAGTTGTTCACTCTCATTCGCGAAAATTATTATTCGATAAACGACCAGACTCAAATTAAAGCAGTAGTAAGGCATTGTGAGGTTTGTTGTTTATACAAGAATAAAAATTACGTAAGCAGGAGTATAATGCAAACGGTGACGGTCGAAAAACCTTTACACAATTAATCGCGAGAGATTATCTATCTAACCTAGTCGTTTCGAACCAATATAAACACGTATTGGTAGTAGTGGATGTATTTTCGAAATAGATAAAACTATGTTATACGAGAATGTGTAACACTACGTTGACAATAAAAGCACTAGAACGATATATTGCAGAAATAGGTAAGCCAGAGAGGATTCTAGTAGATAGCGCGACATACTTCACCAATGAAAGATTTACAGTTAATTGGAATGATAAAAATATTCGCGTAAACTAATGCGGCATTAGACACCCACAAGGCATTGCATCTGAAAGATGTATATAGAAAGTTGTAAAATTTCTAAGGATACCAAATCGAAATAAGCCTCACTCAGTCTGGAGCAAATACATAAAACAAGTAGAAGGGTTTACGAATATTACGCCGAGTAGTGTCACAGGCGAAGTTCCTGCGAAATTAATGTTAAACAGTGCGGTGCAGCGACCGTGGTCGTATGATATATAGACCAAAAGGGAATTAGAAAGCAAGTTAAACCAAGTTAGAAGAAGGTTTGCGCAAAAAACAGAAAAATTCCTAAAGAAACAAAATGAAAAATACAAAAAACACTTAACTTTCAAGGATGGAGACAAGGTCGTCACACGAAATGTGTGCAGAACGGACATGATTTCGCATATAGTAGTAAAACTACTACCATTGTTTACTGGACTATAAGAGGTCGTTAGGATTTTTAACGACACATACTTATTGAAACACTTGAATTCAGAAAAACTTCGAGGAAAATTTCACATTTCGATGTGGTACCCATTTGAGAAACAGAATTAGTCAGATAGCTTACAATAGTTAATTTAACACAAAATTTTCTGTATAAAAAAAGTAAAAATTTAGTATTAAATGAAGGGGGAAGATGCTATAGTGTATTTGTAATGTTAGGTGAAAGAATTTAAAAGCAAGGGTAAATTCTCCCGTTCCATTAATTTAATTACAGTTTTAACCAACAATATTAAAACAATAAAATAAAACGCAAAAAATAAAAGTACAGAAAAATGACCTATATTTAATAATATGTACCTACGTCGCATATAAAATACGGATAGAAAGCGACGATAAAATTAAATGCCATTTAGGATGAAAGAAATAAATTCCACTTAAAAGTATTAAAAAAATTTTAATTTAAGAAAAATCAGAACTTTAACCCTCTTAAGTATATTTCCCGTCTAGATATAGTTTCCTCTATTTATTTGCATGAAATATAATTTAAATTTACTGTTATAACAGTTATGTACTATAAATGTCCTAAATTTACATTGGTGTGGTATAGGGTAATTTTTCACATAAAACGACGAATCATCACTAATTTTCAGTCCATGTTCATAGCCTTCAGCTATTCTGGATTCACCATTGATCAATTGGTCATGTGCTTTTACTAATTGTTTAACTTCTGATTTGAATTCTTCTGGGCAATTGATTTCGTCAGTTTCTTTCACCCCATTTTATGTGATGGGTTGGCACATATTGATTTTAACAATATCATTTCGTTGTTCTTCGCATTTTAGGCATTCGTATTCTTGTTTTCCATCAGTCACGTTCTTCTACTAAATTTTATTGCACCCTTCCTTGCTCTCTGATATCTCAGGATCTTTTTTGGAACAGCCGTTCAAATTCCGCGAAAGTATTGAATTTGTTTTTTGTAATTTCGTACCAGGTGGCGGCGTGACCCCTGAATGCGTTAGGTATTATGTTTTTCTCAGTTTTTTGGTCATACAATTGTCTCATATATCTTTTTACTGAATTTATGTGTGTCGCTAGCTTTTCTATAAATATCTTCGAATGTACATCCCCGTTTCGACCAAAGTGTGGAAGAAAACTCTCCTAAGACTGGTTTCGGAAGATAGCCCTTGTATCTTGCTCCCTCTCATTTTTACCGGCGATCTATTCCTCTTACTTCTGTTTCCGTAAGACACTTACATCGTCATTTATTTTCATAACATTTCCTTCAGTGTTTTTCATCCTTGCATTGATGCCTTTCACTCTGTTTTCTATATATTTCGTGGGTTTTCCTTCTACATCGGCTACTTTCTTATCAAGTTCTACCTTCGTAGACTGAAAATAAGTGAAGATTCGTCGTTTTGTGTAACAAACTACCCTATACCACATCAATGTAAATAAAAGGTCAAATTGGGAATAAAGGACCTGCTAAACAAAGGCATAATAGAGAAATCCACTACGTCAGACATTAACCCCATAGTGGTCGTATAGAAACGAGGCGGCAGTTTACGACTATGCCTGCATGCAAGGAAATTCAATAGACGAACACAGCCACGATTTGAAGTTGCCATAAGTATCGGCGACATAATTACGAGAATAAAAATGGATTACATCTTCTCTACAATGGGCCTAAATAATTCGTTCTGGCTTATTCCTCTAAGCCCAGAATCAAGAAAGTACACAGGATTCATTGTGGACGGACTAATATTTCAATTTAACGTTGTTTCATTTTGGATTTCAACATCAGCAGCAGCATTAATGAGAGCACTGAGTATAATACTTGATAAACATGAAAACTGCTGTTTATATTACCTTGATGACATTCTAATTTTTAGGAAGAATGAGAGAGAGCACTTCATGTATTTACGAGTAATCATGGATGTGTTGAATACTAATGGATTGAAATTGCGATTGGAGATATGTAGATTTTTCCAAAACACTGTGACTTACTTAGGTTTAAATTTTCACAAAACAGGTGTATCAGTTAGCACTGAAAAGAATGAAGAACTTAAAAAGCTACCACGGCCAAGGAACTTACGAATGCAACGAGAACTTCTAGGTATGATAAATTATTATAGATGACTGACACCTCATGTATCAAAACCTCTTGTATCAATGACCGCATTATTCAAACAAAATGTTAAGTGAGAGTGGGGAAATGCATAGGAAAAGCGTTGGAGGCACTGAAAAAAGTGTTTCGTAGTAACATAGGCGTGTTTTATCTTGATTACAATTAATTATTTATTAGACGCACAGATCCATCAGATTACGCCATATCTGGCGAAATTAGATAAGATAAAGACGGAGAAGTAGTACCAATTGGATTTACTTCAAGAATACTACGCTCTTATGAAATAAATTACCCTACTAGCGAAAAGGAAATGCTTGCGATCGTACACACTTTAACTAGGTTCAGATATTTCTTGTTAGGTACAAAATTTGTAATCTACATTGACCATATGGCATTAAGAACAATTATAGAAAATAGGATTCGTAATAGCAGAATTTATGGATGGACCCTGTTGTTGCAAGGATCCGACTGTGGAATAAAACAATATACCAGGTAAAAGCAACAT
Organism: Phrixothrix hirtus; assembly: GCA_024586415.1. NCBI lineage: Eukaryota > Metazoa > Arthropoda > Insecta > Coleoptera > Phengodidae > Phrixothrix > Phrixothrix hirtus. The sequence continues at coordinate 4,037 of JAHWXV010591856.1, read as the reverse complement.
TATTGCAGATTATTTAAGTCAGATAACGTATTCAGAACTAGAAAGTAAAATGATGTACAAATGAATCAGTGTCATCTGAAAGAAAAAGATAGAATTTATTCATTAAAATATTTATCAGATCAACAACAAACCGTATATTTTCAGATATTAAGGAAACACCTAAGGAATAAAGTAGTGTACAGCAATTATCGCACAAAGGATAAAATTATGTTTAAAATCATAAATAAAAAGGAAGTTTATGTGACAACAAAAAAACACATAAAAGAAGTTACAGCCGATCTCCACGCATATTTTGCGCACATAGGTGCTAGGAAATTGTTCATTCTCATTCGCGAAATTTATTATTTGAAAAACGACTTGACAAAAATTATAGCAGTAATAAGAAACTGAGAGGTTTGTTGTTTATACAATCATAAAAATTACGTAAACTGGAGTATAATGAAAACGAGACGGTCGAAAACCTTTACGCTATAGATCGCGACAGATTATGTATCCAGCCTAGTCCCTTCGAACCAATATAAACACCTATTGCTAGTAGTGGATATATTTTCGAAATACATAAAACTATATCCTACGAGAATGTGTAACACTACGTTGACAATAAAAGAACTAGAACGATATATTGCACATATAGGTAAACCAGAGAGGATTCCAGTAGATAACGTGATATGCTTTACCAATGAAACATTTAAAGTTCATTGGAATGATAAAAATATTCGCGTAAACTACTGCAGAATTAGACACCCACAAGGCAATGTATCTGAAAGGTATATACAGGAGGTTGTAGAATTTCTAAGCATACTAATTCGAAATAAGCCTCACTCATACTGGAGCAAATACATAAAACAAGTGGAAGAATTTATGAATATAACGCCGAATACTGTCAAAGGAGAAGTTCCTGTAAAATTAATATTAAATACTACTGTGCAGAGAGCTTGGTCGTATGATATATGGACAAAACAGGAATTAAAAAACAAGTTAAACCAAAAACGGTGACGATCGGAAAACCTTTACAATTAATTGCGATAGATTATCTATCTAACCTAGTCGCTTGGAACCGATATGAACACGTATTGGTAGTAGTGGGTGTATTTTTGAAATACATAAAACTATATCCTACGAGAATATGTAATACTACGTTGACAATAAAAGCACTAGAACGATATATTGCTGAAATAGGTAAGCCAGAGAGGATTCTAGTAGATAACGCGACATACTTTAACAATGAAAGATTTAAAGTTCATGGAACGATAAAAATATTTGCGTAAACTACTGCAGCATTAGACAACCACAAGGCAATGTATCTGAAAGGTATATACAGGGGGTTGTAAAATTTCTAAGGATACTACTTCGAAATAGGCCTCACTCAGACTGAAGCAAATAAATAAAACAAGTCGAAGAAATTATGAATATAACCCCCAATACTGTCACTGGAGAGGTTCCTGCGAAAATAATGTTAAATGGTGCGTGCAGCAAGTTAAAGCAAGTTAGAAGAAGGTTAACGCAAGAAGCAGAAAAATTCCTAAAGAAACAAAATGAAAAATACAAAAAACACTTAACTTTCAAGGTTGGAGACACGATCGTTTCACAAAATATGTTAAAAGCGGACAACGGTGCGCATGTAGTAGCAAAATTACTGTCATTGTTTGCTGAACCATACGAGGTCGTTAGCATCTTTAACGACACATACTTATTGAAACACTTGGATCAGAGAAACTTCGAGGAACATTTCACATTTCAACGTTGTATCCATTTGAGGAACAGAATTAGTGTGATAGCTTACAATAGTTAATTTGGCATAAAATTTTCTGTGTAAACAAAGTAAAATTTAGTATTAAATGAAGGGGAAAGATGCTATTGTGTATTTGTAACGTTACCTACTCACATAAACGTCCTTTTTATTTATGATGTTAAATATAATTTTATCCTTTGTACGATAATTTCTGTACATTACTTTATTCCTTAGGTATTTCCTTAATATCTGAAAATATACGGTTTATTGTTGATCTGATAAATATGTCAATGAACAAGTTCCTTCCCTTTCTTTCAGATGACCCTGATTCATTTGTACATCACTTAACTTTCTAGGTCTGAATACGTGATACCGACTTGAATAATCTTCAATAATGTTGCTTTCACCTGGTATATGTTTTATTTCACAGTTGAATACTTGCAACAACAGGGTCCATCTATATATTCAGCTATTACTAATCCCATTTTTTATAATTGTTCTTAACACCATATGGTCAGTGTAGATTACAAATTTTGTACATAGCAAGAAATATCTGAACTTACTTGAAATGTGTACGTTTGCAAGCATCTCCTTTTCGTTAGTAGAGCAATATATTTCATAAGAGCGCAGTATTCTTGAAGTAAACCCAATTGCTACTGCTGCGCCTCCTTTATCTTGTCTAATTTCGTCAGATGTGACGTAACCTGATGCTGCTGTGCATATAATAAATAAGAGATGTGGAGTAAAATATTTGAAAAGGTATTTTCAATGATAAAAGGAAGCAATCAAGAGAACATACAAATTATAGAAGAAAACTCTTAGAAAAATTTGGACGCAATTAAGGGAGTTGGTGAAAGAATAGATAAGCTTGAACAAAAAATCGAATTAGAGGATAAAAGGACTAAAGAAGCATTGCAAGCTGAAATAAAAGAAAGACAAAGAGAAATGAAGATAGAACTTGATAAGAAAGTAGCAGATTTAGAAGCAAAAACTAAGGAAGACATAGAAAACAGGGTGAAAGACATTAATGCAAGGAAATGTTATGAAAGTAAATGAGGATGTAAGTGTCTTACGGAAACAGAAGTAAGAGGAATAGATCACCGGTAAAAATGAGAGGGCGCAAGATACAAGAGCTATCTTCACAAACCTGCCGTGGGGGAGTTTCCCTCCAAAATTTATTAGAAACGAGGATGTACATATGAAAATATTTATAGAAAAGTTAGCGACACACATAAATTCAGTAAAAAGATTTATGAGACAATTGTATTACCAAGAAACTAAGAAAAACGTAATACCTAAAGCATTCAGGGGGCACGCCGCTACCTGGTACGAAATTACAAAAAACAAATTCAATACTTTCGCGGAATTTGAATGGCTGTTCCAAAAAACATACTGGGATATCAGAGAGCAAGGAATGGTGCAATAAAATTTAATAGATGGAAAATACCGCCAGAATGTAGACGGCACTAGAGAAAATTATGGTACGAATAAATTCCTGCAATACCAATACTTGGAAACCCAAATAGATGAGGCCATCGCTGTGCATCGACTTTCAGCTCATTATGATTACAAGATACAATGCAAGGTCATCACTAATGAAATAACCTTTTTCGATGAACTTCTAAACTTATTGAGGAAATACGATATGTTTGATGAAATAAAAAATCAAAAAGGAACAACTAAAACATACATGGCAACATACAGAAACAATTTTGACAGAAACGAATTTTGGGAAGAAGTTAATTATAAGAAAGATAAGGGAGTCGAATTGTGAAAATACAACCCAAGGAAAAATAATTGTAGAGAAGATAATAACTAGAAGAAACGTTGCGATGAACAGCGTGAAAAAGTGAGCAGCACAAGAGAAGTAATAATTTTGCAAACGCACAGATAACACAAGAATATCTAAGAACGCCGAAATTTGCGAATAATTGGAGACAAGATAACAAAGAAAAGCAGGGGGAGTAAAAATTAGGAGAAACAAGGGTCACTGATGTAAAAGAAGAAAAAGGAAACGGTATGGAAGATAAGAGGGATTTTTGGTATGGAGTGTTGCAGTTAACCACACGTATTGTCACCCTAGTGAATTTTTAGGTGAATGTGACGGCAACACTCCAGAAAATGACAATAATTACAAGGTTACTAATAATTTACCGTATATTTTCGCGCAAATAGGAAAAAAAGGTAATAGGCCTAATAGATACGGGCGCGGGAGCTTCATTAATCCATAAAAATGTAATTGATAAAAATTTAATTGCATTTCAACAAAACGTCATTAAAATAAAAGGCGTGCATGTATTAGCTA
>JAHWXV010591849.1:0-17110 GCA_024586415.1 Phrixothrix hirtus | reverse complement strand
ATTGTCACGTTTGACGTCTATTTCATAGCACACTTTTAAAATTTCGATGATTTTAAATAACATCGCTAAAATACGTGTTTTTATTAATTCGGATTTTTCTGGAGAACCACTAAGTTTTTCGAAAAATAACAAGAGTAAGAAAAGTTTTAGAGTGAAATTCCCCATAAAATAAAATAACAATTTTTTGAGTCTGCCAACGGGTTAAAAATATCTGTCACATTTTAAGGATGCATCATCCCTTATCAGCCCTTTAAAATGCTTCAATTGAATTCTACTTACTGTTGATTAATGTTCTTGCTGCCCGAATAATGTATACCAAATTTAGTTTTTCTAGGTTCAACTATAACTGATAAATTGATTTTTCTCGAAATTTTAAACCTAACTTTGAAGACCTATCACTTCTCAGGGATGCAAATTTGTATTAAGGTAAGTTGCGTTAAATCATCATATTTTTGGTTCCCCTACATGCCCCCGCTCTGTGTCAGTTCTTAGGCGAAACACCCTGTATATATATATATAGCGGTAACAAAATAAACTTAGTATTATTAAAAATCAATACGAATTTGAGAGATTAATTAAGCTACCAGGTCAATGACATTCCAGTTCGTCCTGAATAAAAATTTATAATAAATTTGAATGCATTCGCCAATGACATGCTAATTATCAGGTTTAGTTAATTAATATGCTGTATCAAACGAAAGCCAGTCTAGCAAGATTAAAAAATTCAGAAAAGTGCTAACTGATATATTTGGAATTTTTTATTAAATGCTGTTTAACGAATTATCTAAAAGAGACAGCTATTGCACCTTTAAGTATGTATTTATATTCCGGTTGATGTCTATTATACATTTTGACATTTCCATTTTAATGTATTTAATACCAAATTCTCGAAAATTAAAAGAAATCAATATAATAACAGTTTCGATATTGCGATACATTGTTGAGATCAAAATTATATTGTTCGGATATTATTTATAACGATATCGATGGTATGAAAAAATGCCAAACTTCTAGCAAATACTAAGGTAATGTACTCTATTATGATGCAACGGTCATAGATGCTGCAAGAGAAACCAGCCAAATTCCTAATGCCTTCCGTTACGACACATACATACATAAATGTGAAACTAGTTTCTCGACCATGGCCTTCTTGAATTAATTGAATGTGGAATGCGCCTTACACAAACTTGGTATGTGGTGCCAAACAGCGCCATTTTTCATATCTGTTGTCTTTCGTTATCTATTTAAGAACGATTAGCTGCATTCTTTGGTTTTTGATGTGAATTTAAAAATTAACGATATTTATATTTTCGAGGGCATGCAGAAGAATATCCCATCATAATTTGTATTATAAAGAAATTTTTCATATATTGTAATTAATAAATAAATATTGATTTTAGATAGCACAATAAATTGTTGAAAAATAATTATGCTTTTTTAATAAATGAGTCTGCCCACCTTTCTTGAAGAATATAATAAGAATTGATGAGAGATTGTTAATCATAAAACAAGTCTTTAATTAATTAATAAAAGCAATGTATATATAAAAATTATGCATTTTTATAAATAAGAAATTAATTAAATATGAACCAAACATAAATGATACATATATGTTACATTTAACTTAATTAATTAATTTGAATTTTAAGGGGGTTCCCGGAGGAGTCTGTTAAGTTTAACATACAATTAAGAAATCATAAAGAAATCACTAACATCATACCTTCGTAAGTCACACACATATGATTAAATTTAAGGGAAAACATTTAAATTTATTGGCGTTCCATTAACCTTTGTAGAGATATTTAACAGACATTTGAAGCATTAACATTTAACGGATTATTTTAGCTGTCCGATATTTTAAACGGGATTGTTATCCATCAGGGGCGTGAGGAATTTGCACTGGCATTGAAGACAACGCGAAGTTTGGAAGTGTCACCATGCGCTTTCAAGATTCCATGGTGGGGTATATAGTAGACATCATCAGTCAAAATGTTGCATATGGCCTAAGCTGAGGTATTCCGATATGAAGGCGACATATTTGTTCTTAAATTGAGGATCAGAAGCGAATTTGCGTTCTAGAGACAAAAACAATTTTTTGGAAAGGTGTGAGAATTTCGTGACTGAGAGGAGTAATTAGGTTTAATTGGCAATCGAACAATGAAACGTCCAAATTGATTACGAGTAGTAGTTTCAGAATAGAATTTTTCACAAAACTCTTCTTCTTCTGACAAATAAATAGTGGAGGAAGAAGGGGGTTGTTCCCTTTCCCAAAAATTGTGGAGTTGGAATGACAAACTATCATCAACCGAAACGTTGAGTGGCGAATATGAAGGATCTTCAGTAGTTAGGTTTGAAACGAATGAGTCAACTGTGGGAGCATTGCCCATAACGATGTAACCAAAATCTGTGTACACAATGTACGGTAAATGAGGCTTGGGCCGATATGCCACACTTTGAATAATGGATACTGACAAGTCAGCACCGAGAAGAACATCGACGGGAGAAGGTGTGTCAAATGTTGGATCAGCGAAGGTGATCAAACGACAATTCATTTTTGACTGAAGGTTTATGTGGTAATCGAGGAAGATCAGAAGCGATTCTATTCAAGATGAAAAAGGGATGAGATTTAGCGACAACTTTTTCACTGAACGATTCGAGAGTGAGATTACACACCATTGGAGTTAGCTGGAGTTTGACCGATACCGGCAATAGAAATTGCAAATTGGTTGCGTTTGCATTGCAAAGATTGAACACAACGCTCCGAGACAAAAGAAGCATGAGAGGTTGTATCAATTACAGTTCTTGCGACAATGTGTTCGTTTTATGACACTCTTAGGCAAACGAACGCAGTTGGAATGAGAACAGAGCAATTGTTCAAAGGGTTAACAAGCAACGTAGTATTGTTGTTTTCAACGACAGAAGTTTGAGTATTTGTGTTAGGCGAAGATTTTTCGACATGGCTCGAGTGTGTTGAGCTATGATGTGAACGGATTGAGCATTCTGAACGAGATGAAGATCTTTGACCGTTAGTTGATCGTAAATGTTCATTTGGTTTATACGAAGTACTTGATTGTTTCTGCGGTTGTATTGATGATGTAATCACAAGAGAGGTTCTAGAAGATTAAGAGGTACGATAGGGTGAAGAAACAGCAGAGTGGGGTGAATGTTGTCGAGATTCAAAACGCAAAAACCAATCATGCTTCTTTTGCCAAGTGCGACAAGTAAATTTCGATTGGCAAGAATTAAGAAAATATTTCCCGAGACAATTGACACAGAGTTGTGCTTTTTTGACCATTTCGAAACGAGATTTGGGGTTTCCATTTAATAGAATAGAACAAGATGAAGGTCGATGTGAGTCTTTGTGACACAATGTAGAATTATTCAGAGAACTTGTAACTAATAACGAAGTTTGATAAGATTTTCGAGAAGTTAAAGGCCTGACTTCATTTTTGGAGAGGACGATGGTTGCGATAACGAAATTGAGAAGATGGTTTTTGCATTTTCTGCCACGACTGATACATTTTTGATGAAGTCTAAAATAGATTCAAGAGTTGGAAATGTAGACGACAAAGCGATATGTGATTCAAAACGAGATGCTAATTTTTTATCTAAACGTGATAAAACTAAAGTTGCAAAAATTGATTTGTAAATATCAACGTCTGGGGCTGAGTTCAGAGCGTGGATATGAACATTGTATTTATCGAAAAATTTGCGAATTGATGAGCTAGAATGACTATCGAGATTTGGTAAGTTAATAAGTTTTTGGTAATGATGGGCAACTTCTCTATTGCGGTTTGAATAGCGATTTTTCAACAAGTTTAATGCGATTCTGTAATTGTATTCAGTAAGCGGAAGGTGTTCGACAATTTGTAGGACCGTTGTTTAGAGATTCGATAACAGATATCCGAATCGTTCCAGATCTGTTAAATTTGGGTTTTTCTCGACAATAGATTCAAATTATCGATAAATGACGACCAAGTATGAAAAGTTCCATCAAATTTTTGAATGTGAAGTTTTGGTAAAACAATGTTGCTTTTGAGATTATGATCTCGCGCGGCAATTTGGGGTTTGTTTTCTACAATTTTATTTGGCGCAGATTGAGTTTTTGCTTCAATACTAGTGCATAATTTTATGTAGAGATTGTTGATCATTTGGATTGACGATAGCAAACAATCTTCTGTAAGTCCTAGGGGTAATTCATCTAAGCTCTCACAGGCATCGACTTTTGAACGAAAGTTTTTGTATTCAGCTTCTAAGTGTGCCTCAATAAACAATAAATTTCGAGGATCAATATTTTCGATATCTTCTTAAGATTCTTGAAAGAGTTTTTCGAATTGTTTTACTAAGCGAGTAAATAAAATTAACGAAATGCGAGGTGCCATTGTGTTTTGGAACACACTGTATAGTATACCGATAAATTAATGTTTCTGAAAGAAAGCAATTTAAGTTATAATACGCGATAAAGAACGTGTTTGTTTTGCTACAACGGAAATGTAGTTTTCAATTAAATAAAGAAATGCGTTGTATTTTTAACTCACGCAACTATATTTAATATCTTTTTATGTTAAGGAAATGGCGCAATCACTAATTTGAAGTATTAAAGCTAGCAAGGTCAACAAATGTTCGAGATTCTTTTTAATCGAATGCAAGTTTTTGAAAACTTAACGATATTTAAATGTAAAATTTGCTACAGGATTATACGGCAACAAATTAAAATTATGATAATTTTATAACATTTAAATTAAGAAATTATGTACAATAAGCTATTAAATTGAAAATAAAAGGGTATCAACATGCCGTAAGAGGAACAAAAGGATCAAAATCCGGCTCGAAGGACCAAAGAATGTGAGGTAGACCTGACAATGTCTTATATTAACTAACTGTCCTTAAGTTCACTACAGCGGGGTTTATTGAAATTTTAAGCGGGACTGTTATCCATCAGGTGTGTAGTAGGGGTTAGTTAAGTAAAAGTATTTAATTTTGTAGCAAATTTTGGGGAATTTACAAACTAATATATACACATATAAAAATATAATTTAAATCAAAGTTTATGTAAAATTCATAGGTTTCAAAGGACCACGACAGTTAGAAGCTTGTCGAAGATTGTTACGAGGGGATTTGATATTTCGTTGCAAATAATTGGAATTTGATATAAAACAAGATACAAACAATGAAATAAAAATATATGAATTGCTTTCCTTAATCTATGGCTTCTTTCACTTGAAATTAGTTGTGGGAAACACAAAGGAATTTAAGGTATTGGATAGCTAGGAATGATAAAGGGTGTTGTTACAACCACTGCAAAGGTAGATTGTAAATGACAGATTTCTTGTTTTATATCTGGAGGGAGGTTGAAGGTTGCACAATAATTATGTTACTGAACACGACACGAAATGGATTTATTTTACGTTGTAATTAACACAATTGGGGTTTGATTTGTAATGCCATTTATGGCAATAAACGACAGAAATGACATGAGGTGGTGTTACTGTTAACACCTAAACAAGAGTAATTAAGTGGTGTTTACATTTTCAACACCGACAAGAGAATAATACAACTGTTACAGTATGAAAAGCAACGAAGTGGGGGAGCGCGAATTGAGTGATGTTCCGTAAGAACTAAAATACTAAGCTTTTTAGAAGCGTTCATGAAAAATATACAAAAGTAAAAAATGCAAATTAAAAATACGTAAATATATAAATAGGGTCAAAATATAAATTAAATATACACAGCTGGCGCAAACATAATGACTTGAAATTCGTTAACAGCAGTAATACGTTTATAAAAATAAATATACCTACATTAATATTGGCCGTATTAACAATTGAAATACATAAAATAATTTAAAATAAATTGAAATAATCGAATTTATACGAATTTCAAAATGTTACAGATTCAATACTTAATTAAGTAAACAACTGATTCTAAAATTTGAATTTGAACACGTATAAAACCCAAAAGAAGTAAGAAAACATAGAATAGCAAATTATAATTTGGAAGTTAAAATTAGTATATTAAATCTGCGGAGTCAAAATTTTATATCCAATTTAAAAAAAATGAATCTCAATTTAGAATCGAAAAAGGGCGGCGTAATTAAATAATAAGGCGTGGCTTTATCAATCTTTCAGTGGTAAGCAATTTATCAAAAATCAATTAATTCAATAAATAAAGGTAGGTTTTTTATTTTATTATACAAAACGTTTGATAATTTGTATATGACGATACGAAAACATGTTGGGTTATCGGACAGCAGAAAACTTTCCTTAAATAAATTATAAAGATGATTGGTTTTACAACATTTCGGAGAATAATAATTATTTGAAGAACTTACCCAATTAACTGTATTCTCTTGCATAATAACACTATTTATTTCAGCTAAAGATACTTAATAGTTACCAAATTAGTAAGCATTTACAGTTGAATGAAGACAAATACGTACTTCGTACCCCTAATAGCTGCTTTAAAACAAAGCAAATTTTCAATGAATTGTCTAGAATATTAAACTTGAGCTATAATTAACGAAGAAAAGGTTAATACCGAAGAAATGACGTAATTAAATTTGAAAATACACCAGATGATTTAAAGATGTGTTTTAACAAATAAATCTTTGATAAAAATCGATATAAATAAAAATAGATGTTTTCACAGTTAAAACTTAAGACGGCACTGCGACACTGCTGCCTAAAAGCGAATTCTACCAAACGAATACTTGGTCATGTTATATCACATGTACACACAGTCGTAAGTTTAGTGTTTTAGTTGATGCGTCAATATAACAGTAATTTAACCATGTCTAACTAAGTAGACAAACTATAGAATTACGGTATGCCGCGATGGTTAAGTTTTTTCCCAAAGAGATAAATTTTTTATCACAAAACAGAGGGATATGTTGGTTGTGTAGGGTGATATCCTATAGAACTCGTGGAAAAACCTTTGCGTAAACAGGTTAAACAAATCACAATATCATAGACGGCTGTTTTGTTAAGCAGTACTTTTCGGCAATCATCGACAAAAATGTGCTTAAAGTAAAAGAATTATCACAGACTGACGAATCGCTAGCAATTTTGACATTAGTAAAGAACGCATAATCGAACTAATTCATCATTTAGTGATGTAGAAGTCAGTGCGCAATGGTTTCCTAGAATGTTGACAGCGTTCGACGAGCACCACAAGAGTGGTGAGGCCTGTATCTGACAATCGAAGCTGAAAATCAAACTAGAATCCCTACAGCGACAAAAACCAAAGATCGTCCAATAAACCTAGCAGGCGTGCGCAATGCGATCTGCAAGTCATCTTAGAATCAAATGTGATTCCAAGATCCTCAATTGAGTGTACCCTTTGCAAGTTGTAATTAAAAAAATACGGTATATTTTTACGAATATACGATAAGTTTTTACGTTTGAGTATATTTAGTTCTAAACTGTTATTACTGCACCATAATTTAGTTGAATTTGTAGAAAATGGCAATCATGGAGCTAACTTAGCAGACTATTTTTAGGCCATCTGCAAATAATGACGTAGAGCAGCTTAATCAGCACATTAAATCATTTATATACAATAAAACAAGCAAATAACCTAGATTAAATCCTTGAGGAACTCTAGAAGCTTCAAAAAAGACTGTAAGATGAAATTGTTATGTGAAACAAACTATTTTTGCTTCTTCAAGTATGATGTTAACAAGAGCCGCTAATACCAAACAGATGTAATTTGTTTGAGATGTCCGCTTAAAGAAAGAAGAAGAAGAAATCTGCGCAAGGGAATCCTGATTTTGCACGACAACGCAATGGCACATACCGCTCACGCCTTTCAGGTAGACTTTGGGGTTTGAAAAATCGCTCGTCCTGAAGTAATCCTCTGCGACTATTTTCTGTTCAAATATTTAAAATGATTTACAAGAGCGAGAGATAAAGTTAACGATTATATAGCATTTTAACGGCAAACCAAAGGAGTATTTTTTTACTTAATAACCCATTAAGGAGACCACTTGAAAAATAGAAAATTGGAAGTGGATCATCGCTTTGAAGAACTTTCTCGAATTGGATATAATTTACTGTTAATAAACCTTGGCTAATGCCTACCAAATTTGAAAGTTATCACCTACTCCCTTTCGAATTTATTGGTAATTGAAGAACAAATATATATTTAAATACGTTCCGCGAGGTGTGAAGTTCGCAACGAGCGCTAAGTGATCTCTCCCTTGTGTCTAATACATAAATTTAGTATTATAAGGAACCATAATAAAACTAAGCATAAAACATTTAAAATGCTATGTAGTGGCAGTAGCTTTTGAAAACCTTTACATTGTTGCTAAAATTGTAATTTCTTAAATAAATAAAATCTTTTAATCTTGTTGAAATCTTCGTGCATTAATTTATATCACATAAGGTTCAACATTGAAAAAATTAAATATACTCCACTTATTTCATTTTTCTAAAAATTGTGTATATAAAGTAGTACATAACGGTATTTTAAAACTAAAACCCAACAGTTTCTTAAGTAGTAAAGAAAGGATAGCTTGGGAAATAATAAACTTTAAGCAAGGGCAAGGCTTACATCCGTGAAATGAACATAAAAATTTCATAGTTAATTCGGTTGTGCCATAAAGGATATGCCTATAAGGGAGTAATTTAAGAACGGTTCTTGAATCATAAGAAATAAAAAACTTAAAAGAACCATTGTAAAATTAAGTTACCCGCAACCCACGACATTAGTCGAAAAACTACATAGGGTTAGGATAGCCGCTAACAGATTCAGTGGTTTCAAACTGAACGTGAATCATGTTCCGTTTGAAATTCAGACTCCTGATTCGCCAAACATGCAGGAAAAGGAAGCCACAGAAATTAATAAAAGCACTAGAAGTCAGAAACTCAATATCTTTTTCATGCAAGTGCTAACATAACTTATAACATGAACACCAGCGAAAAGATTACCATTTCTTCGCAGTGTAAAAACGTAAATCAGACAGCAAAGTAGATTAAGCACTCACAATATGAATGTGATGTCACAGAAATACAAGTTTAAAACAATTACTAAAGCGAACGTAATTAATTTAAAACAATCCGGGAGTGTACCGAGTGCGAATTTCGAATTTACAAACGATCCGAAAACAGAGAAGCCAAGTCAACGTGAAATCACGGACTAAGTGGTTTGGAGTACGACTAGCCCTGGTACCTTCAGCTTTGAAATGGAAACACCGTAAAGACTGCGTGGGCAGCATTCGTGGCCTAGGACGTAGACAATCCAAAACGGCGACGAACAACAAATTTTCAGTACATATATTATTTACTCTGAAAATAATATAAACAAGCTTAAAGTAATAATAGAAGGAAATTTAAATGTTTAGACTTTTAACGTAGTTTTATTTTAAAATTAAAATTCCTTTTACGACCACAGAATTATGTCCGATGCGGTTGTTTATATTTGTTTGATTTACATCCAAGGTAGTTTTCAAAAAGGTTTTTATATTGTTGCTTAGCTATTATTAAGTAATATTTGTTTATATAAAATTTGTAATTTACATATTTGATACCTGATTTCTCAATATATGTATTTACTTGAAACTTTTATTCATTTATTGAGAGCGTATGTCAACTGGTGGAGACCTACAAATTAAATAAATATTAATAACGAATTTAGGTAGAAAGGACAGTGCTATAAGGCTATTGTTCTGCATAAAGGGTCTTTTATCCCTAGGATAATAACAAATCCTTTAAAAGTACGTTGGTTACCCAATACTGCAACCGGTTCACATTTTTATTAAAGTAAATTAATTAGTTTTTTAGAGTAATTACACAACCTGCCAAAGGGTAACCAACAATCTGTTATCATTTAATCTTTAGGGTTTAAAGTACGTAGTCGTGTTTTTATGTAATACCTAATCATGAAAATCTCAAGTTGAATGCAATACTTTACTGTTTTGTTTTTGTGGCATTTGTGCCAAATTTGTTTTAAATTATGCGAAAATTAATGTTTTGTAACTATTTTTTGAGTTCAAAATGAGTGATACGGATTTTTAGTATCGAAAATATCATAAAGTTCCCCACAACGGAAAGCCACAGACCACAAAATATTCATGGGTGTATAATTCCAAGTGATTGGGGCTAAACAGTTTAAATGGGACAGACAGTCGATACGGGTTGATTCAAAATTAGGAAGATCTGCTGAAACCATTAGGAAAGTTGAAGATAACTGATGCCGGGTATATGAATGAAAGTGCCCGTCATTGCAACGGCTGTTGACATATCCGAAACTAAGTATATGCGCGTTGTATTCCCAGACTGCTTACGTAAGAGCAAAAAGTTACGAGAAAAAACATTTGTCAAGGAAATGCTCTTCAAGACAAATTGTTACTGGTAATAAAACTTGGGTCTATTACTAGGATTCTTTCCAAATAAGAATCTATGCAGTTGGTTTACCGAGGTTCTCCACCACAAGAAAGGGCAAAACACAATTTTCTCGTGGAAAATTGATGGAAACTGTGTTTTGAAATACAGAATGTACTTCATTGGTTGAGTATATGTAGAAACAATCAATGCTGAGGTTTATGGACCGACTATTCAAAATTTAAACAAAGTGACCACATTCTTCCAGAGAAAGAAAAATTAGCGTTAGCATGACAATTTCAGGGTGCATTAGATACGAGCAGTTCAACGCATTGATGAGGTATGTGAAGCCACCGAGCTTCAACATTCAGTAGCCTGTGATTTATTTTTATTTAAAAATTTAAAAAAGCACCTTAGAGGTAAAAGGTTTTCTTCGGACAATGAGTTATGAGTATTTTGAGGACCTTGCAAATTTTTTTCTGAAGGAATACAGCAGCTAGAAAAGTGTTGCATTAAATGTGTAAATGTTGAAGGTAGTTATGGAGAAAAATTAATTTTTTAAAAGATCTGAGCTCTTTTTTTCATACCTAGGTAGATTACATAAAACAACGCCTTCATACTTAGCTACCTAAGAAAAAGTGTGAAAATTTAACAAAAAACAGGAATTAAAAAATGCCAGGTTATCATTTAGCTTATCGAAAAAATACCATAAGGTATTGCTAAATCTAGATTCTCACGTATGCAAACGCGATGTTGCTAAGAAATCAAGGTATTTTTTATTGCACATGCTCTCTTCACGATATATTTTTTATTAAGGGTCGATTGTATATAGTACAATTGCTCGCTGGTTGAAACTGAACGACCGGTTCTATTCTATTCTTTATATAATCGGCTCTAACTGTTCCACAGATTTTTTTATCTACTCGTACAGTATTGGAAAATTGCTCGGGCCATTTTTTCCCGCACAATTAAAAGACCAGGAATATCAGGAAATTGTTATATATTTTTGGTCTAGAATATTTAGTTTGCCGCAATCAAATTATAAATTTCTGAAATTTGAGCCTTTTTGACTCAATATAGAAATCTGATGATATAAGTTTTCATGTTTAATAGTGCAATTTTTTTTCAATTTTACACCTTTTTTATTTCTATCTGCGTTTAATTTGCTTTTACTTTATATGAAATATTTTAGCTGTTTATGTAATTTTAATAGTATCCCAGCCAACGTTCTGAAACCGCCCTGAAATAATTATCTAAAATAGTTCTGATTACGGTTTCGTATTTATTAGTTTGGTAAACATCGTGAAGGTTAGTAATTTGGACAATCGAATTCCCAAATCCTTTTTTTAATATCTTTTTAAAGATATCGAATATCTTCGGGGCAAGTAACGTGTTTTTTATTAAGGGCGGAGGGAGGTACTTGAACTAAATTTCTTAACATTATCGGGCACCCTAAAATTGGATAAATTTTCCTCACTTTTGGTTACGATATTCATTTTAGTTTCAGATATCAAACGCAGTTGGACAATAGAACAGATAAAGTAGCTTTACAAGATTTATTTACATTAAACAAAACGTAGCGGCCCGTC
This sequence comes from Phrixothrix hirtus, assembly GCA_024586415.1. Taxonomy (NCBI): domain Eukaryota; kingdom Metazoa; phylum Arthropoda; class Insecta; order Coleoptera; family Phengodidae; genus Phrixothrix; species Phrixothrix hirtus. Next base: position 5,199 of record JAHWXV010591849.1, on the reverse strand, counting down.
AAATAGATATTATCCAAATGATATCTTCAGGTATAAATCAAGAATTAATTGCGTTTTAATAGCTATCTCTGTATTCCAACAAGGATTCTCCAAAAATTTTACTAATGAGAAAAATAGGTTTTGTTATTTTATATTATTTGTAATATTTCTAGAATGCTATTCGTGAAAAGAACTTTTAAAAAATTCTTTAAGTAGTAATATGGCGCCTAAATTTTCATTCTTAATTTTTATAAAAGCTTTAACCACTAATCGGCCCTTTAAATTCCAATACGCTATCGGATCTCCAGTGGCGAACTATAAGAAGAGTCCAAAGAACGGAATGCAGTTTCAGTTGGGAAGGCTTCGCATTGTAAATGTCTTAGGTCCAAGTTCAAATTAAAGGTAGATGCATTATAAATGTTGGAATTCTTTAGGTATATTAGAACTACAAAATTGCAAAAACGTCAAGATTTTTTGTAAAACCCAAATTTAAAAATGATTTAGTTTGTAATTATAATTTTAAATTCGCGTAACAGTTTAAATAAAGGGACTACCTACATTATTTACGAAAATCTTACACACTATATCTTGTTCATTATCTAGTTTTCTCCTCCTCTTACAAGGTCGAGTCTCTAATTAAGTGCCGACTAGAACCCCACCTTTTTGATTAATACCAATCTTTATAATCGATGAAAGATGTTTAAATTATAATATTTCCGTTCTTATTAACAACTACTCATTAACACCCTCTTCTTTTAAGTACCATTGTCTTTAAAATATTTATTAATAGGTAAATAGATATAATAATTTCTTGTAAAAGCTTTTAAAGCAATTACTTTTGATGAGGGTGACCTAGATCCCGCATTTCATTCCCTGTTTTTAAAGTGCATTTTCTTTGGGCTTATATTACCGCGTATTTGTAATCAAATATTGTTCCATTCTTATTTATTTTAAAATTTTCTAATTCTTCTGATTATTATACTGAAAGTTATTTACTAAACATTAAGCATGCAAATTGAAACTATAAAATGAGAGGTATATAAATTATGTAATTTATTTAAAGTATTATTTAGAATTCGAATATTTGTTACTTTGAAGAAATATGTCAAAATTATTAAGTACAACGTTTGATCCGCACGAATAATTTTAATATTCTCTTGTAACATCAATTCATGCTTGTATTTAGTATCGCTTTTTCATTTAACGCCTGCTTGCTGTTTCTGGCAAAAGCTGAAGTTCACTGCATGACTTGAGACTTTCAGTCTGAATATCGAATCATTGTAATAGAAATACTGCATCTTGAGATGGTTTCTGCAACTGCCGGAGTCCGCTTGGATTTACGAATCAATAAAGCTCCGACATGCTTTCTGGAAATTATAAACAGCAAAGTATTTTATTTTGATAAAAGAAAGGAATTAGATTAATACAAGACAGCGATTTTACACACACTTGAACAATAAATGTTTAATATTATATTGATCATAAATTTAAATTAAAATTAGAAATTGAATTGATAATTGCTTATTTAGTTAAATTCTACAAAGATAACGTAACCACCTTTTTTGCGTTAAACGTCTTTCAGTTACATAAATAATGCTTGGCAGCAGATCAGCAGTTGTTAAATAAATGTCGCTCAGCTAGTTGAGTAGGGGTGGGATAACATTCAAATCGTTTGATTCTTTTGCTTAGTCAAAGTACCCAAAAATTACCGTAAAGAAATAGTATAAAGAGAAGACGTTCGTAAGTTCAACGGAGTAAATAAAATTGTTTGAAATGGGTTCCTAAAATATCGGTCAATATAGTCACTAGGGCGAAAGTGAGGCCTAGTGATCGATTTGAAATGTATTATGTAAAACATTTTCCGTATCTACATATATACAGACTTGCCCTTTCACAATTTGAGTTTCCATAATGATAGAGTTCAACAAAATAATGTTCGAAATTTTAATCACTGGCCTTATTTGCTAAATTTATTTAAAAAAACTGAAGATAAATTCATTACATTGAATTTAATAGTCTCTGTATTGCGATAAAAGTAAATTTACGATTTGTTGCATATTTATTGACTTAATTAATTATAAATTCATTTAATCAAAATCATTTACGCTATATTTTTTTATCCGTAGGATTTTGGAACGAACCACCAACCTTCAAAGCTTGCGACTAAATCAAAAAATAACATGGGTGAAGAAACCTATAGCATCCCTCAGAGGATTAGAGGGCCGGAGATAATTACAAGCGGCTAGAGATTGGTTGGGGACGATTCTCAACGCTTTGTATTAATATGGATAAGAACAAATTTTTATCCGTAGAGCTCAACAATCTTATAAGCTTCCTAAGGGAAGCTGATGTTAAGACATTAAAATATCCAACGGGCATTTAGAGGTCTCCGGTTAGACCTCGCATTTTAGAGTGCCGCATTTACAATCTCTCAGAAAGACACAACCCATTGCTAATTCGAAAAGCTTATTAATGGAAAACAAAACACATACCTTGAATTAAATTTAAGTGGCGCTAGTAAAATTAAAAATAGCGTAGAAGAATTTGTCGATAAACGATTGCATAATAAATCTCCGTGGGCGTGGTGCACGAGGGCGGTCTGATAATTAGCCAGTTTTTCAACACCGAATGTATATCATTTCTGTCAAATATGTATAATCTGTTAGTAGGCTGCATGTAAATGTTTGGCGCTGTATGTCATTAGTTTATGTTTGACAGCCATAAAAAACAAACAACTTGTGATTGTGTTTAAATAATGAATAAAAACGAATTTCGTGCATTGATTAAGCATTATTTTTTGCGTGGAAACACCGCGAAAAAAACAAAGGAAAAGCTTGATAAATATTAAGGCACATCTGTTTCAGCGAATTCAACTGTGATTTATTGGTTTGCAGAATTTAAAAGTGGCCGTACAAGCACAATTAATGAACATCGTTCAGGTCGACCAATCGAAGTGACCACCAAAGAAATGATCGATAAAATCCATGATATCGAATTTGGAAGATCTACGAGTGAAAGTGCGTGAGATAGCTGACATCGTAAGTATCTCAAAGGAATGTGTGGGTAATATTTCCCATGAACAGTTACATATGAAAAAACTGTTAGCAGGATGGGTGCCGCGTTTGTTGACAATCGGACAAAAACGCAATCGTGTGGTGATTTCAAAGCAATGTTTGGCGATGTTTCAACATAAAGCAGATGAATTTTTGCGTAGATTCATAACCGTAGATGAAACATGGATCCACCACTATACACCTGAAACAAAACAACAATCAAAACAATGGGTTCAAGTGCATCGAAGAAAGCAAAAGTGTTTGTATTAGCTGGAAAGCTTTTGGCGACTGTTGTTTGGGATGCACAAGGTGTAATACTTATCTAATATCTTAAAACGCAAAAAACAATTACAGGAGATTATTATGTGGCATTACTGGACCGATTGCATGTTAAAATAAAGAAAAAATGACCACATTTGGCAAAAAAGAAAGTGCTTTTTCATCAATACAACGCACCAGCTCACACATCATGGAAAACTCAACAGAAGTTGAGTGAACTACCTTACGAATTGCTTCCGCATCCACCATATTCTCCTGATCTAGCTCCCTGTGACTACTTTCTGTTCCCAAACCTGAAAAAATGGCTTGGTGGAAGGAGATTCAAATCAAATGAGGAAGTTGAATAAGAAACTGATGCATATTTTCGAGGACTTGATAAATCGTACTACAAGGATGGCCTAATGAAATTGGGAAAACGTTGGCTAAGTGTATCGAGCTAAAAGGAGACTATGTCGAGAAATAAAATGAAATTTTGAAGAAAAAGTTGTGTTCTCATGTTCAAACATGCCATTTATCAAACAGCCCCCGTATATCAGAAAATCGCACGTCAAAGATGATTCGCGTAATAAACCAAATATGCCATGACCTCGAGGAATCATCAGTGGAACCCAAACGATAAAGGTAATTTAATATAATTATTGACTAAAGTCAAATACAAATATCGTAATCTGTCCAATAAGTTTACTTAATTAACAACTAATTCCTAAATTAATTCAAAAATGTTTTAGTTTAAATTAGACCTTGACAATAAGTATAAACTGTAACTTTGAAATTCTAAAAGGTAATAGGTGTAGAATACAACTGTGTGTAACCATCTAAAAATAAGCAAAATAGAATTGAAATATCACCGAAAAAAATAATATAAAAGCAAAAAATGCTAAATAAATATTTCCTGCGAACGTACTTAATGATCCATTAAGTTGACCAAATATTAAGGCAAGTTCTATTATTAAGCAAGGCTAAGTTGAACACTATTAAATATTTAAGCTGTAAATATAAGAATTATTATAACTATGAAATATTTAAGACACTAGTAGAAATATTTAAGGGAACTGTATAGCATTGCAGAAAATTACGTTATATGGTAAACATTAAGATAGAAATCGAAAAACTTAACTTTTACATGATAAAACCTGAGTATCATTATGACTACAGGTATATAAGACGGAGAAATTTAAACAAAAAATCAATCCTTAGATAATTTGTATCATGACACTTTGACTTCGCTTTATTCCTCTTAATCGTTAGTTGACAATATTTTCGCTAACACTGTACACTTCGTGTATATTAATTCATGGATGCATTTCGCGGGCACACTCTAGACATAAATAATATATATCAAAATCTAAATATGAAGTTAATGGCTTTGAAGTAATAAATAATTATTAAGCATAGAACAAGTCTTTGCAAAAAACTTTAAAGGCTTTAAATTAATTTAATAACTGAACAAGAAATGCCTGAACGAATAAACTCGTTTCGACGAAAATGTCTATAGTCGTTATGATGCACAATAATGTGGTTAAATCAGTTTGACAATTAAATTGACAATAAAACAAAAACCATTAAAGAAGCCAAATCTTCTTTAATTAAATCGACAAAATTTCTCGACATGCAGTTTTCATTCGTTCATTTAGGTAAGATGTTTCCTTAAGTTTTCTTTTGAAACTTTTAGCTGCTCTGGAGATAATTTTAACATTTTTCCAAAAAATATTATGACCTGTTTTAAACCAATGTTTAGCAATTTAAAATTTTTCAAATTGACTGATCTTAACGTAATAAAATATGTTTGTTACGAGGGTTGCCTTTTAAGTAGTTACAAAAACTAGGAAAGAAAACAAATTTTTTAGAACAAACTGTTTTATTGTTTTTCAAAATATTCACCTTTAAG
>JAHWXV010591837.1:0-15780 GCA_024586415.1 Phrixothrix hirtus | reverse complement strand
CTCTATATATATATATATATATATATATATATATATATATATATATATATATATATATATCCCAAGTTGCTTGGAGCACAGTAAATTTTTTATATTTAATTATCATCTATCCATTTCAGGAAAACTTGCAGTTTCAGCTAAAGTTTTATGGGAATATCTCGTTTTAAGGTCTCTATATTCATTAACATTGTTCGAGGTGCATTTGTTACATCGCTTACATGCAATCCAGTACTGATGCCACCATTTAAATTCTAAACTAATCATTTGTCATTAGTCCCAAGAAGACATCTTTTGTCTTTGATAGCTTTTCGCACTTTTTCAATATTATCGATAAGCCAGCGCAGCTTTAGGGCACTAAAATGTATAGTGCCCCGAAGGCTACTTTGGTTTCTAAGAAATTTTTTATTTTTTTCCTTTTTTAAGTACTTTTTTTACAGTACTGCTAGTTTACCTATCTAACGATACTATTTATTGCATTATATAGGGGATGACCTGTTTCAGCATCCCAAACTAGAGACTTCTCTTTTTGATTTGTTATACCAGTCGCAACAATATAATGGAGATCAATATCTAGTTTCTTAACGCTTTCGCATGTAATTTTTGTTGTTTCTATAACCGACTCTAAATTAAGTAACGCATGTTGTTTAATCCAGGCTTCTTAAGATAGTAAGTCTGGTATTTCAATTTTGTGATAAGTTAACACTGGTGCTGTCTTAGCAGCAAAAACCAGGAAGCTTGTGCTTGATGGTCATTTATCAATTGAACCAACTAAGGGCCTAAAAAGACCTCTCTTTTTGGCTAAATTTTCACCATAACCACTAACTTTAACTTATAGCTGTGATTTGTATCACAAATTTTTAAAAATCCATATTCTGTTTTAATTTTTATTAAACTGCGAACAATGTTCTAGGAGATTCCTCTGTGGTACCAGTATCTGCTTCAGATGCAGTTATATCAAAACGAACTTCAGTCGGTGGTATCGAAATGGTTTCATAATAGAATGTAGATTAGGAACACCGGAAGGTGAACCGGTACGTTGTCGATCAGTGGACATTTTAATTCCCAGAATAGAAAGTAGTAAGCGAAAACCAGATGGAGCAGTTGGCACCTCCGAGCTGTTGTATGTCGGGAATATCTTTCCACGATGGTTTTGGGTCCCGTTAGCAGTACTAGGTTTAGCACCCATATTTAATAAACTGATTAAATAAAATTTTTACAAACCTGTTTTCTAACTTTGCTAATAGTATACTTATAAGAGAGCACAAAAATCTTTGAAGCAGTTGATGTCAGATAGTCTCTTGAAATTTCTAGCAACATTACGAATTTCAAAGATGAATATATCACATTTAGTATCTCAAAAACCGCTCTACAATACTTATAATCATTTTTCAGCTTTTAAGCAACTTCTTCACTATTAGTTTTATCTAAAGATTAATGTAAAACTTCCAGTGGTTTAAACATAGTTCTCATATTTGACAATATTGTAGTCATGCAGGTAAAATAAAAATCCTAGGTAGGTTGTTGGCAAAAGAGGCATAAACCATGGTGGATAGGTTATCTGAATTTCCTCCTTCACATTTTTGTAATCAATTTTCGAGTCTACCAGTGACAAAATATCTACCGTGGATTGCTCCTCGTTAATCTACAGCTTAGCAAGGTCTTTCTTTTCATCTGAATGATTGCGATCCGTGAGTACAACGCTTAAGCGCAATTCGTTTTTGAGTTCAGGAACTAACAAATGAGCAAGTTTAAAGGGAGGCTCCATATTCGCGAAGAAAATCTGACTAATTTGATTCAATTCATAAAAAATTAGTTGAAACTGTAAGACCGGGTACCATAACGTTGGGGGCCACTGCATTGTTCTTGTTATGTTTGAAAATAATATTCTCGATAGGAATTAAACACTGAAATGCCAACAGACTGCTCAGGTAAGTTGTAGGCGGGTTGTGAATCATAAAAAGAAATCTTCACTTTTCAACTATTTTTTTTATTAACAAACGCAAATGATTCCTAAAGAAACACAAATAATATTATGCACAGTAGTGCTATAAAGTCAGATAAATGCCAGAACACTAATGAGACAGTAATTGTAATCATATTGTAAGCATATAACGTTCCACTCTTGTCAAAATACATACAACTAGATTAATACTAAATATTACGAAATGACAATAAAGCAAATATCAGTGAAGTTGAACGCCCCTAATTCTTTAAAAAAAATAGCGCAAGAATAACAAACTGGGATAACTAAGATAAATGACCGGAGTTCTGTAAAATTGAACTCACGAGTGACTGCAGGAACGCTAGCGAAACTGCCGTACGCGCGGCAGCAAAATTAATTAAAACAAAAATAATAGTGTACTATCTAGCAAAAATAAAATTTAAGTGGGTGTTGCTTAAGGCCTCAATCAGCACGTCACTGCGTTCAAGCTTTGGGAGATAAAAATACGTTAAATAGCCCGGAATACTATTATTTTAATCCAAAAACTAATCGAATCAAAAACTTTAGTATTTGACTTTCATAGTTGAATTTAAATCATTTAAAACATTAGTACCCTACCTAAAATCCTTTGCACATATACTAACGATACCAACAGGCCGAATGTTACAACGATAAGCGCCGATATCGCTACACATGCAAGTCCTGTACTTAACAATATTTTATCAATACTTTAAATATTAACTTAAACATTCTCATAAATAGAAGAGGACACTTAGCTATCGCCGGACGTTGGTCGGTCCAGGTAAGGATCTTGTACTTCGGTAAAGCAACGTCATGTAAGCAACACTTCGAATAACGAAGGCCAAATACTAGAATACTATTCCCCTCTGTGATGAGCACTTGGACTCGGTGTACCGTAGAACCAAATAAGAAGCAATGTTCAGTAACGTTGTACCATTCATTATTGAATTTTCAAATAAACTTCGGGACTGTTTCAACACATTGTATCAATAATTTTTAGATTCTTTTAATACATTTTGGGATATTAACACCCATGCAGAACAACCCCAAAAGTGCGAAAACATAAATACCGAAAGCAAATTAATTCAGCTGATGCCTTACCGTCAGATGCGAGAAGAGTTTTAACAGAAGTTGAAAGATCGGAAGCGGGCACACAAAAATTCACAATTAAAAATTCAAATAAACACTCGGTAACTGATTCAATATTAAAAAATGCTTGTTTATCGCCAAACCCTTATCTTAAATCGGGCACAGCTGTTCAATAAGGCGTGCAAAACTTATTCAAATAAAATTAAAAGAAAGGGATTTGTGACATCTCGATACGGAGAATTATTCCTCAATAGAAACCTACTATCGAGAACCAAAACAAAATAACAAGTTAAACGGCAATTACGGCCCGCACGGTGGACGCCCGTATAAATTAAATTAGAGATTCAAACAAAACGTTATAACATATTTATGTAAAATAATTACACGAGATCTATAATTAGTCCTATGGATCTGAATATTCAAAAGTTTGTTGGGAAAGCCAAAAGAATTCCTAAGTTTAGATGTACTAAATATTTAAAATTCTAAATGTAGTAAACTCGGAAAGCCTTCAGTTTATGTAAATTATCCGTTTTTGTGGTTTTCTGTTTTGTAATTAACAGTTTTTATAATTACTGCAATTCTTTTTAAAATGTTACTAATTTATATAACATCATTGTAAGACCGAATCACCATTTTTCTCTAATTACCAAAGAGATTTAAATAATTGCATAAATTAAATAGATTAATGTGTTACTTAATTTTCTTAGCTTTTTCGAATTTTTGTGTAATTTTTCTAATGACCAAGATTTGCAAATAAATGAAAAGCGAAACTTTAAGAAAAAACATGTAATATTCTTTATAAATTAATCAATTTGAATAATATATATATAATGTCTACCATTACCTAATCTCATGAAAACCTCTTCTATTTCAAGTGACAAATTCGACCAAACATAGATGAATAATACTCTTAATCTATGGGTATACCTACATAAAACCATATTTGTCGTGAAGCATTAAATTGATTAATGGCTATAGCAATGAGAAATGTTAGTGTTGACCTTTGGTTTTAGGTGTCATACATCTGGAGTTGTTACAAATTTGAATATATAGATTTGGAGTATAATATGATTTATATGAATTCAATACAGACTACATATAGTGTTGCGTCTGCTGATATACGGGACGGATCTTTAGAGTATTCAATTTAAAAGTTTTATAATCTTCATTATATAAACAATAAGCAAAATAGAATTATTCGATAGTTAATGATTTACGGCTTAAAATTAAAATTTTGAAGTTATATATCTTCTTTAACCAAATTAAAAGTAAATGAGCCACGTTCGTCGCTGTAAAATATTAAAATTCTTCCGAATTATATTTTTTATGCTACGTATCAACTATTTAAAATATTGAACAATAAATATCTGAAACCATTTTAATTTATTACGATGTATTTTTGTACTGGTACTAAAGCCTATGAATACCAATTGTTATTAATAAACATCTATCCATGTTTAAGGGATCATTAAATCACACCATACCAAGGCTAAAATATATATTTTGAATACGTTTGAAACAATAAAAGCATAGAGTATATGACAAACTTTTATAATAGTTGAAGTTTAAAATTATTCTCTCTTCCAAAAAATAATACAACTAAAGAGCTACACCTAACGAAAAATTCTACTGGTACGCAGAAAGAAAAATCATAGACCATAAATTTTGATTCCTCCATAAAAAACTGTCAAGCGAATTACATTCAGCCATATAGGATCAACTAAAACAACAAACATGCGATACAGTACACTATTTAGGAAAAAACCATACAAAACGTTAAAACATAATCTAAATAATTTAATAATTAATAAATCCAAAGCCCCTAATTATCAATGAGAGACTAACAGTCCTCATTTACAAAACAATTTTATTTCAAATCTTAACTGCCAAAACAGAAACATAAACCACACTAACACTACATTTAATAAAAAAGAAATCAGTTTCATAAATAAAAGCCTATAATACATTCGACAACCTTTTGGTTAAGCAATTGCTTTATGTTGAATAACCCAATCCTTAGCCTCTATGAATTAAGGTCAGCATAAGATACGTTTGCGTTGAACTAATTTCTAGTCCAATTGGCCTTCGGCTAGCTTGTTTTCAGACGAAGGTTTTTGGGTGAGTTCGAAGTTGCTCTTTATTATAGCTAATAAGAAGGCAAATGTTCGATGGTTTCGAATGTAGCTGTGTATACTACTAATCTTGTTTATTTTACTCTTGCCTGTAGGGAAAATTCTAGGTTAGTCGTTCGACTCAAATAAACAAACACTTTTCCTATCTTTTAACTATAAATTGTTGTTAGATTGGGCTTAATTCAAGTGTAAAATGTGAATGTGTACGCCATCTATGTGTGGGGTTATGTTTTCATATATGGCTTATTTACAATTTTAGTTAAACATTACAGTTTTTTACTTAATATTAACAATTTTTATATTCTTAAATACTAGTTAAAATTCAGATTTCCCAAATTCATGTTCCTTGGTATTTCTTGGCATAAAAGGTCACACATTAACATCCAAAATAAATGACCATACTAAAACTCTAATTAATAAGCATCATCAAAATTATTATAATCCAGTCTCCAGAGGTTTTTACCTCGCACTAATGGGAATAAAAACGGAATCTTCCGAGATAGTTAGTTCCTTATGAGAATAGAGAAAGGAAAAAAGTTCTCAAGGGTAGGGGGTGTGCAAAGTCCTTAAAAATGAGCTCAAAGGTGCAAAATTTTGGTTTTTCATGAATAAGTCGGAAAATATGCAATTTGGGGAAAAAAGTGCTGGTAATAAGATTAAAGAGAAGAAAATTATGCACAAAAAAGGTTATAATAAGTTTTTACGTCCGGTTCATAATTTACTTGTAAAATACATTTGTAGGGTGCGCGTAAACAGATTCTTAAGCCCAGTGGGGGAAACAGAGTTGAACAAGAATGTAACGATATCGAGATGCGAAAATAGTTATAACTTTTTATAGAATAATCGTACAAAAGTATTTTATAGAGCGAGACCGCAAGTTTCAGATGCATATTAAACGTTTTAGTTTCGCTTACTTCCTAATCCGATAAATGAGTTAAAGCTATTAATTTTCGCTAATTGAATAAGCGAAGACATATTTATTAATGTTTATAATAAATGAGTCAGGTAAGTAATTATATATTAAATACCAAGGGCCTAAAGTGCTTCTTTTAATTTCTATAGGGATTAAAAAGCACTGTTAGTTCCACGGTATACATATTATCTTTTGCACTTTCGAAAAGTTTGAAATCAAAAAGGCCGAAGAAAGTAAAATTGCATGACTTTGAAATTGACAGATCACTAGATTTATTAATATATGCTTCACGGCGCTATAGAAATGCTTTTAGCAATATGTAATATTGATTGGTTAATTTTTGCTATTGTCCTGGTGAGCGGGATTAATTTACTTTATCTCCATAGGGACTAAAATAAAATTTTATTCCCTTGAGATCAAAAGTGACACTTTAGTCACAGAAACAAGTGGCTAAAAGTGGCGTCTTAGTCCTGAAAATGCAAAAAAGATCTTTATGATTATGACTTTTAGACATTATTAATGATTGTAAGAACATTTAATAATATTTTTGACTTATCAGTATAAAATGAAGTCATCTCCAAATTAGCGATTTTTTTCAATTCTTTTCGGTTGCTGCGAATTTCATACATACATTCGAATAAAAGTGTGACAAATTGACTTATGAAAAAAGTCAAGCATGCATTTAAAAGATAAAAGTGTTTACTTTTGGACGGTAAAGCAAACATATTTTAAATATGTTCTAATTTTTTTTATTTCAAAAACAAGAAGCAGTCTCGGAAATGTTCCATTTTTTTCTTAGAGAAATTCTTATTTATTGAGTATACATTGTTTTTGGACAAAACCTGCGGCAAATGAAAGAAGAACTTCTATGCTTTAAATTGTATGTAATGAGAACTTGTCTACGGGTTCAGGTATAAAAAGCACGCAGGTTCTGAAATGAATACAATATGGGGAGATTGGAAGCAACTGTACGGTAAGCTTGTGCACAATCGTACTGATGCCGAGACTGTCGAGTCGTCAGGCTGACAGCGTATACATAGTTATATGTAAAACTAGTTATGCACAAAAAACAATAATCGGGCGTTCATAAATGCGTTTCTATCTCAGAGCTCAACTTAACACTTCAAATGTTCAATTTTACGAGTAAACTATTAACTGCACATAAAAACTAATTAAAAACTTTTTTGTGCAGAATTTTCTCTGCTTCAATTTTGTTATCTTTACTTTTTTCTCCAATTGGTATATTTTTCGACTTATTCATGAAAAACCAAATTTTTGCACTTTTCAGGTCATTTTTGAGGACTTTGAACATCACCTACTATTTCGAACTTTTTCTTTTTTTATACTCACAAGGAACTAACTATTTTCGAAAGTGTCGTTTTGATTCCCATTAGCGCGAGATATAATGGGGTTTTCGTCTCTGGCGACTGAACTATTAAACTACAAAGTCACTTTAAATTAACAATAAATATACAATAATGCTCATGGACCGTCCCCTATCAGTCCTATTAGCTGATATCTTTTTAGACAATATTGAAAAAACATTCTAAACAAACACCCAGTATTTAAAAAACATCCCATCATACAGCATATGTGTAGATGATATGCTAATTGCTTTTTTAAGTAGTAAAAACGAATTGAATAATTTCAAAATAGAAATTAATCACCTACAATTGACTTAACAACGTACCAGACCAGATAAATACCTTTCCTAAATATGCTTATAACAAAACAAAATAACACAATCACGTGCAATATACCTATACAGAAAAAAACTCACGTCGTGGTGATGCAGATGAAGTAGAAGTAGAGGAAGATGGTACGCTGATATGGGCGGAAACAACAGATTTGTTTAGCATACTTTGTATTGCTAGTTTTGTAGAAAAATTTCTTATAATTTGTTGATTGAGTGACCTATCTACGAAGACATAAAGGCATAGTTCTTCTCCTGGTTGTCTTAAAAACATTCGACGCCAATTTGTGTTCTTATTTAGCATATCATTATTTTTATAACAAATGATGTATGCTGCAAGGGCTGTAAAAAAACGCTAAAGGCCACCTATTCGTTCGCCTTCTCACACTATATCGCCCTATTAATTTGTCCATTATGTCTACACCTGATTTAGTTTTATTATAAAAGTGGACTACATCTGACTTCTTATCATGGTACATTGATGATAACAATATGACTATTCTATTTTTATTTGGTACATAGGAGCAAATCGTTACGTTGTCCTTATACCCAAACATTGATGAATTAATTACTCAGGACTTTCTATCAGACCTTTTTACTGAAATATACTTTTTATTACATTTTAGTGTTCCAACAATTGTTAATTTCCAAGATAACAAATGTTGTGCCAAATGAAGAGCTGCGAAAAAAATATCCATTGTAATATTTCGTCCTGAGCCTTTAAATCGAGCAGCCAAATGTTTTACAACTCGTTTGTCTTGATTAACTTCTCTTCCTGATGGCGGTTTTCCGGTGTAAATTTGGCCATTGATAGAATAGTAATTTTTCGCAACGCAGATCCATCATAGCTTTATTCCGTATTTCGCTGGTTTGGATGGAATATATTGCGTAAACCGCGTTCTTCCTCTGTAGGGGAATAATTGTTCATCAATAGTTAGGTTCTCTGAAGGTTTAAACATACTGATTAGTTTTGAATTCAGCATCATCCATATTTCGCTTATTGGAGCCGCTTTATTTTCATTTAACCTCTGTTACCTTATATTTGCATCGTCAAAGCGAAGAAACCTTATAATATAGCAAAACCTATTTAGTCCCACTATAGCTCGAAATAGTGGATAAGAACTACTCCATAACAAATCAAACACATGATCTGTATTTGAATTATTGGCTACTGAAGTAATTAGAAACCCTACGAATGCACAAAACCCGTTTGCATTTAAATTTTTCCAAGAAAGTGGTTGTTTATTAGGATTTCTTTCATTATATGCTTGGTATACACTCATAGCCTTTTGTTAGATTGATGTACAATAATATCAATCATTTCTGCTGTAAAAATACATTTGGATATATCACTTATTGACAGTGCTGACGTAGATCTATGTGGTCCACTCCGCTGTCTAATAATATTGTGTAACAGGGTTTGATGATAAATTGGTGGAATTTTATTCCATATAGTGCCATTTTTAACATGAAAATGATCTTCTTCAGATGTTGATGGTTCACTGAGCTGTACATTTTCATTATCATCTTCTATTTTGTCGCTATTTTCAACTTCCTCTATTCGACTTCACTTAAATCATCCTCTCGTACTTCACCACCATGATCATTATCTAAATATTGTTGTTTGCCAGTTTTTTCTGGAATTCAACGTTCATCTCCACTATCAGACGCCACTTCAACTTCTGACAATGTTTCGTCACCTAAAAGTTGGTATAGATATTCTTCTTTGGCAGAATTATTGAATCTGTAAAAGAATTGCTTGAAATTCACTAATTATGTAACCTATGACTCCTAGAAGTATAAATTATATAAATATAAATATATAGGTTTACTATATTGTTTGAAATAATTTCAACAGAGTACCATGCCAAAGGGGATAAATTATTATATTGCTTTGTTTGTGTATATTAGACAATGTAACTTTTATTAGGTATAATTTTAAAAACATATTATATACATTACTAACAAATCACCTATTTTATTGCTCTATCTGTATAAATTTTGTGTTAGATTTATATACACTAGAAGTTATAAGTAAATGGCCACAACAATCCTTTATTAATTTCTAACCTTGAAGGTACTTGCATGCCATCAATCAGTAATATTTGAGGTACAGAAATATTTACCGTTTACGTTACTGTTTTGGTACAGATGCCTCTGTTTCAAAGTCGTCATGTAAGAGCAATAAATCATCATAGTATACGTTATAATAATAATACTCACACAGCACAGCTATTGTACATACCTGGCATATTGATGACGTGCTAATTCTTCCATGTTTTAAGTTAAATAAGTAACTAAATCAGAACAGTTCTAGATTTATAATCTACAGAATAACTTTTTAAATTAAAGTAGCTACACACAAAATTTCTGCTTAACACTATTTGTAACTTTAAGTTTGTAATAAGAAAAATGGATGAGTATTTACCGCACGACTGTTAAATAAGATAGGGTGTAAAGGACCAAAAATATATTCATGTTTGTGTAAACAATTGGTCAAGGTCTCCGTGTGATTCTCTATTATGATGTAAGACAGGTAATAAGGATTACAGTTTCCATTATTCGTATTTTAAGGCGGGGTACCCAGGTACCCGGGTAGTAACTAACAGAAAATTCCGGGTAGTAATATAAGGGTTAAAATACAACGTCTAATGATGTAGATACTTGGGTTTATTGTAGCTTTTTTATAAAAAATATGCCTATTAGCTGATACCAAGTTAAAATAACCGAACTAAAATGTACAACTTGTATTTACTCTTGTAACTGGCTCCTGAAGATGCCAACCATAAAGGTTTAGGCGAAAACCTATGGCCCTTGTAATACTATAAAATTGTAAATCCAACACCAAACTTTCCAAAAGTTAAATTAAACAATTATCAAACTCTTGGGGAAGACTTATTTCGTATTATAATTATTACCCCAATTACATGGATCCACTTGAAGAAACTTCAAAAAAGGACTTAACACTATACAATACTTATGTAAAGAAAGCGGTTGTGATCCTGAGATCTTTGCTAACAGTGACAACAAGAAATGCAACAAAATGTTATAAAAGGTTTCATCACACTTGAATAAAAAAAAGACATAAATGGAATCATTAGCTTAACATTTATTAACAACACATCTTACAATACAGCATTCTTATTTAAAATATACAATCTAAAGGTACCCTACATGCCTTAAAGTAACATTTTAGCAAAATGAAACCCGCACACCTACATATCATAAAAGCGGCATCTGCGAATTAGAACGTAAACATTATTATATCGAATAAACCAAATGACATATTAAAATCCAGGTAAAAGAACATCTATCTCATGTCAAAACCACAAAAGTCGACAACCAAAACAGTTCAAACTTTGCAAAACACCTAATTCAAAATAATTACGATTTCGACTTTAACTGTAAAACCGAGCAAAATTGATAGAAAAAACATTTTAAAACCTTACCAGAACTATTATATTAACTACCAAGGTAAAATCAGACAAGTACATAATTAACGAAATTATCCCACCTATCGATAAGTTTCTAGGACACATAGCTAAGAATACAAATATAAATGCTTAACCCAATGCCATCCTCATCACAGCAATATTTATTAATTCTCCATTCTATTTCATTACTAGCATCATTTTAACCATACCCACATTTAATATCAATTTTATTTCAACATAGGCAACCAAACATACAATTTATATAACCTTATATAACCACAACTTAAAGTAAAATAACTACTCAACAATTCAGTTTAATATATTCTTTGTTACACCTGTATCATAGTCATTGTTTACAAGTCTTAGAAGTGTGCATAAAACGGCTTTTAAAACGTCGTGCTTTAAAGCTTACTTGACAACAGTTTCGATAAATATTTGCGTATACGTTGCCATCGACGTGCTATTTGTGAAAATATCAGGTAGCTTGTCTGTTTTAAATTGAAAGTAACTTGTATTTGATTTTAGTGTTTAATTTTATTTCTCTTGTTTGGCAAATAATTGTAAAGGTATAATAGAAAATAGCATATGATAAACGTGTATTTATTTTACACGTCAAATTACATTAATGCATTGGTTAGAATATAAAGAGAATTTTATTTAAATAGACCGACTATCCAAAAATTATAATTATATTGTTTATTGTTATTGGTCGATTAAATGATTAGTGTACATTGGTAATTTGAATATCAGAACAAGCGGAAATATTTTGTATAAATATTAAATATACAATTTTGGTTATTTGAAATTTGATTTCAGATGAAATTTTTATATTATTTATAATCATTTTTAAATGGCTATCAAACATACTTGTAAACAACAATTGCTATTTACTTACTAGTATTTGTGAAAATATAACGTGGCCTGATTCATATGAAAAGTAATATTTCTCGTAGTTTGGTTTTAATGTTTAGTATTACTTCTCTTATTTCGCAAATAATTAAGCAGATATAATAAAAAATATCGTGTGATACAACAGTTGCGCGTATTTTGAGGGCTGCCTTATACACTTGTATCATGATATACCACTATAATTTAACCATAATACTAAACAAATCATTTAAGCAATGTTTTTAATAAAACATCTGATATCTCAAGTAAACTAATTATATTCTAACAATTTTATAAACTATAAAATGTTCCTTTGTAGTTTTTTAAATATCTTAACTAAAACACATCCTAATGATGAAGACAACTAATCTTTGAAACATGTTAATGTAACATAAAACATTTAAAATAAAAATTATAAAAAATACCTTAAATTAATTAATTTAGGATAGTCGAAAGAAAAACCATTTTTAAGAAAACATGGTAACTTAATACAATATAATACAATCCCCATATGCAGATAACATTATTATAATCCTACGTAGTTATGGCTTAAAAAATTTATTATTAAAAGCGGCATGGAACAGAATCGATCTACAATTTAATGGTTTTATGGTACACCGTCATATATATAGAGGTCTTTATAAACATTACGTAGACACAGGGTATGCGTTTAAATCAGGAAAATTTTCGACAGATGGTAGTTCTGGTTATGCCCTTTTCTAAATAATTAACAGCGAACAATGTCTATTGAAGTTTATAAGCTTCATAAAATAGATAATAAAAACAACTGCAAAAAGGGTGCATATTCTTGCTCTATACTCAATGCCTATGCATGCGAACATCTATTGATTGTTCATTTTCAGAGAAGAGATTGTGATCAATTTCGCTCCACTAGGGAGTCCGAAATCCATTATGTCCAAAGAATACAAACCGAATTAGGAAGAGCGCTAATGTTATCCCTGAAACGTCAATTGGTAAGCGCCTAATGTAGCTAGGAATCGTAAGAACATCGTAGCAAATACCACTAAAAGGTAACTTATCCTTTCCTTACAAATTAAACTGCAAGACCTAGGGAACAGATACCGATTTTTACGAAGGTACCTGAATAATTTTGAAAAAATATCATTTACTAGCGAAGCTCATTGTCACCTTAACGGCTATGTAAGTTTACAGAGCTTGAAAATTTGAGGAATTGAATATCTGAGAATGGGGTACCCAGGCTGATATATGCAAAAACTTTACCGACATTTGCCTTAGCAAAAGTGGGACAGTTACAGCATATCCGTCGACTCGCCAAAGGTGGAGCTTACAATTTCAACAGGAATAGCATGTCGAAAATCAAAGAGAACAAGAAACCTTAATTAAAATCACGAATTTATTTACAATAATTATTTGTGTGAATAATTTGTATCAAATTGATTATTTTTATTAACTGTATAGATTTTAATCCTTCAGGTAACAAACACTAAAATTGTTGGGATCAGTGTTGTAAACAATATTTTCCACCAAAACTGCGGAAGACGCAGCCCTTTTAGTATTATATCAATCGATATCACTTTTTTATTGAAAAAATCCTAAGGCTGTTGATGTTTCTTACATATAAGATACTTGAACATCTAGCGGTATATATAAATACCATAGCTTGAACTTACGTCCCCAACTTATGTTAAAAATGCCGTTGGACCCTCCTGCCCGGGTAATAGAGCATTTTAGTATATAGATTAATTTCGTCCCATCGACCTATTTCGATACCAAAAATACGTAACCCCTGTATGTAAACGGAATATTGGGATAGCTTGTATATTTTTAAATTTTCTCATTCTTGAAGCTATTCTCGTTTGCTTCAATGTTTAATAATGTATGACATGTTTTTATCCTTTTTATCTATCAAAACCTTACGTAAACAGTTTGTCCTTGTTATTAACTTGTGCACTTCTGTTAATTTCTATGCGCTCTCTGTTTTCAACATAAAAGTGCATTTTTGTATTAAGCGAATAGCAAACTTTATTGATAATAATTTAGACAACGAAAACACTATTGCCTAATTTGAGTATTTAATGCTACAGGCATTACCATAGGCGTGACGTTTTAGAGAGGTTTATAAAAGTGTATTTTACTAAACACACTCGTAATGTTGACTGTCCTCGGCTATATTAAATCCTTAACTTTAGATCACAATTCTATTCAAATGAATGCAACACCAATATCATAATCGATCTAAAAACTTAAAGTTGAAGGTTTAGAAAGCATATTGAAACATACTGTTTATTTTGCGAACCCGGATCTAGTAATATATTATATAAATTTTGATTGCACGACTAGGGTGATAAACATGCAACACTGGACCCGCTAGAAGCCTTTAAATGTATTAATCAGGACACTTTTTTGTTATGCAATTTTTTATTTGATGTTCACTGCTCAAAAAAGTTTCAGGAGGAATACTTATTTCACTGATACCTTTAAGTTTCAACTAGTTGTAGATTTTCATAGTAATTTATAACATGCGATCAATTAAATTTCAGTTTTCAGTGGGATATGAAAAAATTCACGTTTAGCTTGATTCATTCTGTCATAATTATCTCTCAAATTGACAGTTTAATTTGTTATATTTTGTTATTAATTGCTTGCAATAACAGCATAGAGCACCTAGCATTTTACAGAACGTTTTCAAGAACTTAATTTGATAACAAAGTTCTTCCCACCAAATTTGTTGACAATATTATATTATAGATAATTTGAAGTTTATGTAAGGTACGTGTTTCTACGGAAAAATTTCGTAGCCCACTGGGAAATAACATTTAAATGATCGCATGTCATTAACTTTATGTTAAGCAACGACATCAATAAACAATCGCTTGCTTTGTGATTCACAAAAGGCAGACGTTTTATAATTTAACATCTAATTTTCCGTTTTGAATTTTTTAATATCAATGATAACGCTAGTTTCAAAGTTAATTTTTATTACATAAATTCATTTAGACACGAAAAGCAAACATTTGACAAAAAAAAGGTTACGAACTGTGTAACGCACAACCTTCGTACCTCCAATCCTACTCTGGAGGATACGAAGTCTGTGTACAAAGCCTCACGTAGTTATCAGAAAGAGAGTGGGTCCAGGGGTTGAAGCAGCAAGTAGGGTGTATGTTAAATGTATCAAGTCCAAAGCGTTTAAAATGGATTTAATAGACAGTTCAGCTAAAACTAATTAATTAACTAAATAAAACGGGATGGAGATATGTACAAAGGGTGTTATTGAATAGGATAGGTTTGGATTTAAACAAGAGCGGAATTTGTACAATCATTTGTAAAGTTGCAACTCAGTTTTCACGGTATATTTCTTTAAATGTAAAATCTTAATTATGAATGTTACTGTAAGTATTTGATTCTTTCCAGATTGTTACAATTTAATGTTCTTAATTATGTAATTTATACTATATATTTCATATTTTTGTACAAATTGATTTTAATATTAATTGAAATATTTTTACTAATACTTTTAGTAATAATTAACAGAGTACAGTTTAATATCATCTATTTACTAATCAAATATTAATGCATGTCAGCAACTTTGTACAGATTTATTTAAATTATATATATATATATATATATATATATATATATATATATATATATATATATATATATATATATATATATATATATATATA
>JAHWXV010591820.1:0-12364 GCA_024586415.1 Phrixothrix hirtus | reverse complement strand
TTTGTTTTTTGCAATTATTTGGTTTTAAAATAATATCGTTTTACAAGATTAGTGTAAATTCATGTTAATAGACATTTTGTTGCTGGCTACTAGTTATCATATTTAGTTAACTCACATAATTAAGCTTAGTACAAAGATTATTTAAATTGCTTATGTTTTAATTTCATAAAATTTCTCTTGAAGCATTAAGAGAAATATTGTAAATCCTTTAATAAGTTGGAATACCTTGGAAAGTAATTTTGGCAGTAATACATTTATAAATTCCAAGTTATTAAAGAAAAGTGAACTGACGTCGTTTCTTCGATTTAATCTAAATTAAACTTTGATTTCGATCAGATGAACCTTTTTATAATTGTTGCTGCATTTATTAAAGTAATTTATGGTCTTAACTTGTGCATTATAAAATGATGGATGCCAGAATGAATTTTTTGTATGCATAGCTTTGAATCACATGGTTTGGTATTAAATAATGATGGTTACATTGTTGTTATTTATATTTGGTGACCATTTTATGTAGGTAAGAATAACATAATTGATAGGAAATCGACCTCCCTGAATCGACGACTCGAAGTCTTTTGTTTTTAAATGATACCTATTAACTATTGAAAGCATTTTTTTAAATTTAGTAAGAAATAGGTATACGTAACGAGAATTACGCAACAAAACGAATTTAACAAAATCGACTTTTTCACGGAAAACCGTTCCTTGTGTACTGCTTTAGTATATGGTGTCACCTTCTGATCAAAAGTCTACTTCGAAGCTCAGTGTCAATGCTTCGAAGAGTGAGTTTAGTGGAAGTACGTTACTTGTGCGGTAAAATTCCCGACGCAAATACTAATTCTAGCATGGTAAATGATCTAAAACATACTAATAAGGACAAAAAAAAATAACTTGGAAAAGTGGGACAAGAAGAAGAGGAAAATACTACAAAATAGTGGCGAAGAATATTACAATTACAAAAACCGCCGGCTTTCTCAAAAGTTACTTTTTACTACAGTAAGTGGGAAAAGGTTTTCTATCACAAGTAAACAAACAAGCTAACTGAATGCATTTATTTTAGGCTAGATCTAGTAAATGTAGTTACGAGGGGTGTAAAATTGTGACCTTGGAGGTAAAGCAATCACTGTTTCGTCAATGCTACAGGAAGATATGTACGGATAAATCGATTTTGTAAGAATCCTGCAATGAATTACCAGAAACCAACTGTAGGAGTGTAAAGGAGGCTCGGTTACGTACGTGGCTGTATTCTGAGGTTATTAGTGGTATAAGGGAATTATCTTGTACTACACCCTTGAGGATGTTAAAAAGGGAAAATCCCCTGACTAATTGGTTTGCCTCGGCCGGCTACAGTGCAAAATGGGAGTAGGTCCTATGAATATTAGAAACACGCGAACTGAGAATTCAGGGATTTTACGTAGGGCTGTAACATTTTATAATTTGTGGCGAATAATGGTAAAATAGTTTCGTATAAGGGCGCACTTTATCTTTGAACTTTATTTAACACCAGGGATTTTGCTTAGTTGGAATCGACCCTTTTTGAAATTTGCCCTTGGCGTAAACAGATCAAGTGGACACTACTTAACTTTCTTTAACTCGATATCCGGGTACTCTTCCACTAGTTATTCGTTATCTTACTGGCACGCACATACACACGCAGTTTCAAGCTTGTTATCCTCTTGAACAGTACTAGAGAAGTACCTTAATTCTTATTGACAATGTCAGGGGGGAACGAGAGTGGTCCAAGTCTATTTTTAGACTGACATTGAAGCGGGGATTGCTGAATCTCTGTTTATTTAACGAAATGTTTCTAATTTTTTGTTGAATAGGGATATATTATTGATAAATTTATAAAGCAAGTTATAACGTACAAATAATATTGGTAGTTTACAAATTGTATTTGATTATTATAGCGCGATACTATATACCGCGTGTTTACAAATAAGCGACTAAGTCGTAGGATTTTCAGACGCGCTAATAGTGGTTTATATCTTTATTCTAGCACAATTCTAGGACAATTTAGCACTCACTGCAAAATCGCTTGATGTTGAGGGACTATCATCTTTGCGGCAGTAAATTCAAGTATAGAGTCCGCAATTCAATTATCTTAGCCAAATATTGAAATGAAGTCAAAAGATATGTTTTCGCAAAAAATCGTTGAAATATCATATTGCCAAAACTGCATATACCTAAATTGTTTGCAAAACTTCATGTTTGGTGGTCTTTTAGGGATAATTTTGTTTCTACTACACCTGAAAATAACGTGTTATCAGGCCTGAAAGTAATTAAGTCTCTGGCTATCTAGATTCCAAGGCCCTTCAAATTAGCGAGCATTTGAATCTTACCGCAACTAATTGCCAAATAGCTTTGAGTTTATTGTAAAATCGTCACTCAAATCATAAGAGGGAATTTGTGTTTTATTGCTCAACTTATTTAATTTATCTAGTTCCCTTATTCGATCCGCTGTATCAATAAGAACATTTTTAGATGTAAACAAAGTAAACCACAGTTAAGTACAATCAGGTAGAAATATAAACCTTCATAACGTCGTCTTTGCAACTACCGTTTTGCCTGCCTTTAACAAACATCAAGATTTGAAGTTTAAAGCTTATATTGGTATAATCTTACACTTTCCAAAAAAATATTCATAACTATTGTTTTTAGAAAGTCAAGTAGTGCTTGTTGAGAAAGTAGAAACTATTTCTTCCATTTGACTACCAAAAGTCTATGGTGAAACCTGGATCTAAAATGGAAGTCGAAAGCAAGGCAGATTCGCACTTAAAACATGCGTCATACTTTCTTGTAACTAGGCCGCTGTATCACTCTTCAGGTAAAGATAGATCTCGCAAACTTTTATTGTGTTCTAAAAAGCGTTTAGATTTTGTGAAGAAAATGTAACTTTGTACTGATTGCATTGTAAATTATTTTGTGTCTGACTGAGCCTTCAAATTTTCATTTAAGCTTTTCCAAAAGACATTCGTTATTGTATTTCTACATGTGCCCCCATTTTCGTACTCTAGTAAGTGGTCTTAGAGTGATTCCAAATTATCCATTTCGTTACCTATCAAACCAACAACCGCCGTCTCCACCTCAAAAGAGACGTCTCATACTCACATTTCGTTACTCGTTCTGTTTTCTACCGTTCTCGCCTAAGTGACAGACACTTAATGCGCAGTAATTCGTGCCAGTTCGGAAACAAGTCACATTTCTAAACTATTTGCCCAAATTTTGATTTTTCATCGTCAACATGTGGTTGTTCCTATTTCTGGAACAAAGAAATCGTCAACGAAATCTCGTGAAGCTTCTCATGTACAAGTTAATCCGTTATTGTTTACTGTCGTATTTAAATCTTATCTCTTTATCAATTCGATCAGAACCAATGTTTTCAAATTTTGTTTTGCCATGTGTAGGCGATTTATTAAGTGCAGACATTGATGAATCCATTAACACTGGATCACTCCTCTAACTCAACAAAATGTTTCATTTGTTCTTCACACTCTCTTTGACTACCCCTTGGAGTCTTGCACTCCTTCTCTTTGTTTACTTAAAGTTGCTTGAGGAAAACCTGTCGCATTATTCCCAAATTCTTTGTCGTATGAAGAACCTCCTTCTCAATCCACATCACTCACTATACAAGATTAGCACTGTAAAGGATTCTATTTTTTAACCGTTGGGATAACTTTCCTCGTTCATCGTTAATTGTGATTTAATTTTGGCACATTGTTACCAATTTGCTTACCATTACCTATTATGATTGTGGGAACGTTTTGTCTAGAATCTAGTCTTCAAATCAAAGCATTTAAATTTCATGTAAGTTATAAGAAAAGCACTTTACTTAACCGCTGCATCTAAATATTTCATGTGCCATCGCGGTCTTCTTAAATCTACGGTGATCCCTCTGATTTAGGAATGGTTTTTAATGCCAGTGGTGGCACTGCTTCTAGAAGTATCCTAAATGATTTGTAGTATACTAGAGTTAAAATTTAAGAATTAATTTCTAACGTAAATTTTCATTATCGATTACGTCCTGTAGTCTGTTCCTGTGATGTCCGATAAATATACCTTCAAATGAAGATACACCCTAATGATCAAATGTATAGTGAATTTTTTGGGGAGATTCACCTCGATATCCTCTGAAGGTTTTTCCTTTCACTACTATAACGTAGGGTATTGCTTCTTCTTCATGTTGTTAAACAATTACATATTGGCGAGAGCCGAAATATCCCTTTTCGCCCTGGTATTTTGAAAAATAACATTTCATGGATGATATTGCCACTAGAACCGCTTTAATGGAAAATGTTAAAAAGGGCATTGCTTCCTATACAGTCTCATACTGAGTTTGTGCTTCAATAACGGTACAACAACTCTTACAGGATATTCCTGACGTACGTGCGGCCATATACCTCACCTTACTCAAACAGTTTGCGCCTATACGAAGTTAGCTAGTTTCAAGGGTTGTGCTGAATTATGCTAAATTTGTGCAAAACTATGGTCGAATATGACCATAATACGAAAATTGCACCAATAATTCGAAAAAAAAACATATTTTAGAACAGCCCCCCACTTTACATAATTCGCAATTTTCTCAATTGTGCGAAGTTCTACTAGACTGTGCTAACATTCTGCTAAAGTAGTATTTCGAAAAAATAGTCACAGACGACATTACGTCCAAAGAACATTTTCGATGATATAGGATTGAAGTAACGTTTAAATTACCATCAGCCATCCCAATATCATATAGTTGTATATCTGAGTTGTGCTAAAATAGCACAACTTAGCACAATCACAAATTTCACCAACACAACGATATAAAGGGCACTTTACTCTTGAGCGCGGCCGTTCGCGGCATTCTATTTCCAAATTTCCGATCTTCTGACAATTCAATGACCACCAACTTGCATATAAGAGTTGTGTTAGTATATCACAACTCAGAACAACCGCCAATTTTGCCAGCACAACGATATAAAGTGCACTTTACTCTTGGGCGTGCCCGTTCGCCACAAAATTCTATGTCCAAATTTCGATGTTCTGACGATTCAATGGCCACCAACTTGAATATATGAGTTGTGCTAGCATAGTACAACTCATCACAAACCGTCAATTCTGCCAATACAATGTTATAAAGGGCACTTTACTCTGGAGCGCGGCCGTTCGTAATAGCATTCTATGTCCAATTTCGATGTTCTGATAATTAGATGACCACCAAGTTGCATATATGAGTTGTGCTACTATATCAAAACTCAGCACAACCGCCAATTTTGCCATCGCAACGACATAAAGTGTAGCTTACTCTTGGGCGCGGCCGTTCGCAACAATATTCTATGTCCAAATTTCGATGTTCTGACCATTCGATGACCATCAACTTGCACATATAAGTTGTACTGGCATAGCGTAACTCAGAATAAGCGTCAGTTTTGCCATCATAACAATATAAAGGACACTTTACTCTTGAGCGCGGCCGTTTGCAACACTTCCATGTCCAAATTTCGATGGTGTGACGATTCGATTATCACCAACTTGCATATATGAATTGCAATGGTATTGTAAAACTCAGTGCAACTGCCAATTTTGTCAGAACAACGATATAAAGGGCACTTTACTCTTGAGCGCGGCTGTTCGCAACGGCATTGTGTGTTCAAATTTCGATGTTCTGACGATTCGATGTCCACCAACTTTCATATCTGAGTTGTGTTACACTAGCATAACTCCGATATACAATTTGGTGGTCGTTGGCTCGTTTGTACATCAAAATTTCGATATAGAATGTCGCTGTCAACAGCCGCGCCCAAGAATAAAGTGCCTTTTTTTATCGTTGATCCGACAAAATTCGATATTGTGCTGAGATGTGCTACGTTAGCACAACACATATATGCAATTTTGTGGTGATCGTATCCTCAGAACGTCGAAACCTGAAAATAGAATGCCGTTGCGAACGACTACGCTCAAGAGTAGAGCGCACTATATATTGTTGTGTTGGCAAAATTAGCGGTTGTGCTGAGTTGTGCTACTCTAGTACAACTCAGATATATAATTATATGACATTCGGATAGCTGATGTTAATTTAAACGTTACTTCAATCCTATATCATCAAAAACGTTTTCTGTGCATGACTTCTTCTGTAATTATTCTTTCGAAATACCACTTTAGCAAAATATTAGCACAGTCTAGCAAAACTTAATACAATTGAGAAAATTGCCAAATATGCAAATTGGTAGGCTGGTTTAAAATGTGCTTTTTTTTGATCTTTTGACACATTTTTCGTATTATGGTCATAATTTTCGGGCACAATTTAGCACAAACCTAGCACAATTCAGTACAACTCTTGAAATTAGCTAATTCTAAGAGTGGGGGCTAACTTCGTATAGACACAGTTTACTCTGGCAGCTCTCCACCAAGAGGAAGAACTAGTTAGCTACACAGCGCTTGTAATCTAACAAGAAGCTCACGAATGAAGTCAATAATTGGTTAACACCTCAATATGACGTTTGTCTACAACAACCGCAGATAAATGTTTGAATTTGGGAGATAATTATGCTGAAAAGTATTGTATCGAACCTTTTTATGCAATAAAAGTTTTTCATCTTTCTATCGGAGGTCTGTTTCGGGGATAGCTTTCGAATATCTTAAAAAGTACCTCTAGTGTAATGTATTAAATAGAATAAAGTTTAAACATAATAATAGAATTTAAATACAATTCCAATTGAAAATATTTGTGTCATTCAAAAATTATACGTTCTTTGTTTATGACATACAATTCCGCGTATTTGTTTAAGCATTTATTAAATGTCTATGTATAAGTTAATTTATTCAATGCTTTTACTAGGATAAAAATTCTTGTTTACTTTATACTTTTATTTGTAGACATTTATAAATGTTTAGCTAATATTCGTTTAATGGTATATTTACATTATAGCTGCAGTTTTATAATTCTAAACGACGTGGACGGTCGTATCTGCCTGCCTTTTCGTAATTAAGTTTCGCTAAAGCACCATTATGCGGAATTGTAATTTAAAATTATCTTTTTCAGAGAGACAACATTTAATATGAAAACAGAAATGGTATAGATTTAAAATATACCTACCGTTAGCTAATAAGTTTACTCAAAACCGCATTTAGAAGAAATTAACATTTTAGAAAGATATAAGATATGATTACATGCGCACTATAATGATATGAGTTTTAAATCGGTTCCTTTAAATGCTATTTCCGAATTTATAACGATAAAAGACGCCAAACGCTACAGTAATTGTAGAAGCTTCTAGAATTACCATTTACTATTCTATATATGGAGCTGAAAATTAGTTCATTAGCTAGATAATTAGATTAGCTAATAATTTATGCGACAAAAATTAACAGCAAGTTCTTCGCACAAACATTGAGTAGTAAATATTTTAAAGATTTAGGTAAAATTATAGTTTGTACGAAAAGAATTTCACAGGATTTATTTAATTACGGTAAATTTATGCCGATTGCGTTGCATTAGACGCTAGTGTTTGCAGTTTGTAGATTACAGCCTGAGCCTTCCAATTTAACGTTGTAACTATAAAGTACAAATACAGTAAAGTAACTCACAATAAACTAAAAGTGAATAAAGAAAAATCACAATGAAATAACTACGACAAGTCGTAAATATACTAGCTCACTCAAGGCGAGGTGGGTTGACTTACCTATCACAGCTTTATACCCAGTATCTCGTAATTTTCCGTCTAAATTGGTAAATAATAACAACATAATGCCATCTGATTAGGACTTCAACTAAATACTCCGAATTAGGGTAAAAATACTAAGCGCAATCTTTAGAAACTGGAATAATAAATTGTCAAATTTGGAGGTATATTAATTGTAATTAGCTGATATAAATTCCAATACAATACCATACAATTGTGAAGAATTAATTAAATCAATTTTAAAGTATAAACTCGATGCTAAAATTATTTAAAACCATTTCTTTAATGCAATGCTAACAAAACATCCTGTATATATTTCATTTAATTATAATTTATAGAATTACCCAGCTTTTAACCAATTACCATGTTTGTTTATTCATTTACTAGTTTAATTACAGTTGCATTTTAAGATTAGGGATATTTTAAAGTTTCTAGTATGAACTATTAATCTAATAGTTCAAGATCTTTGGCCTCATTCAACAAAAAATTACCTATCCTGGTCCAGAGGTTTGAACTCTGTGCATGAATAACGCGAATGGCCAGCACAGATTAGATAAACAAACGTTAGTTTTAGTTATTAATGGAAATTTTTACATAATATAAATCGATTTAATTACCCTACGTTAATTAGAAAGTAACTTATTTAATTAGAAGTTAATTCGTATTAATAACCGCTATATTACGAGTAACTTTCATTTTGTTAATTCATCTAATTCAGCCTGTACAACTATTTTTGTTAATAACCTTTAATTGGAAGCAATCCTATTAATGTTGTTCATTACTGCTTCGATCGCATTAAATCGCGCATCCGATGTTATATTAATTAAGTGTAGAATATGTTAGACAGGCAAATTAAGCTACAAGAAAGCTGTATCTCCTTGTGGTTACAGAAAACAATTTGATATAAAAGATCGCGTTGTAAAGTCGAACTTCAGAGCATGTTTACCGCCTTTTCAGGTTCAACAATTCCATTGAGTGAGCGTATTTAACAAACCGAATATTATAGGGCATAATTTACCCCTTAATCGAGTACTATGTAAAGCAAACTTTAAAACTTGTTAAATTGCAAATTCGTAAAGTTTGGTTACTTTTAATAATTAAAACTTAAAGCAAACGTAATAATCGTGTTTTTAATACAGGCCGTATGGTTCCAGAATTTAAAAGGAACGAAACGCTCTGCAAGCAAGGTACGACACTCAATGTAAGGACCACGAAGGTTGTTTATCTGCCCTTTTACTTTTTGAATTCAGTTATTAACAAAAAAGATTCTATTCCATTTGGCTAAAGATTATTTATATAGACACTCGCCGAGGTGTTGAAAAGCATCCCGTATCCCGTTCGTATAGATATTGGGAGACCACCCATTTTATGCGGTCTTTCGAGCTATGTAGTGATACAGCCCTAACGGTTGGTGTCGCTTCGATTCCTCTAAATAAACCTAGATCAAGTATAAATAATCTGGCACCAAGCAATAAATACCTAAATTAAAATACGCACGCGTAAATAGCGGTTTTAAAATGATTACAACCACTAACGCACAATAACAATAAGCAGTCGCCATCTTGATGGTCCTGATGCGTTAGATTTATCATATAAATTGTAAATAATAGCAGAAAAGTGCTCTGTCACAACATCTTCGTACTGTAATTAAAAGAGAAACGGCCTACAACTAATTTTAAAAGGTTTATATCTATAATAAAATTCAAATGTTGTAGAACTTAATTTATTATGTCCAATAAATGATTTTCCTGCTATAAAGTCTTATTACTGAATGTAAAATTATACAAACAATTAATGAGTGATTATATTACAAAGGTAATATGACTACAGTTCATGCAAATACTTACAAATACAAGAATAAATAAATATCAAAGTGAAACACAGTTTAAAAACAAGCATGCAAATATCCTGAATTAAATTTAATTGCCAATAGTTTAAATTTAAATAAAGTACATTTATAATTAAACACAAATAAAAATAACCCTTTGAAAGAAATAGTAAAGTGAACAAAACTTAAAGCTACAACGAAATTAAAAATTAAAAGGGTTAATTGAGCTAATTACAACAAGAGTCATGACATAAATGTATATACAGAGGGTAAAAAATTAATCCTAGTTAACAACCTTAAACTAGTGGAGTTTATAAGCTTCGGTTCACACTGGGAAGCAACTTTGTAAATAAATTTTAACGTGTACGTAAATAAAGTTTTAGGTAGATAGTTTCCGCTGAATCCAATGTACAGTCCTGGACCAAACTCCGACTTAAGAGTTAAACCTGAGGTATTTTTAACACTGCTCAAGCAACCCTATTATAAGTTTTAATGCTCAAACCACAGCACGTTGCAAACTTATGAAGGACACAAGCAATTGTAAACCTTCATTAATATTGGATGCAGCTGAGTACTCATCTAGTTCTTGCTAGATAAAAATGTATACAGCGTGTCATAAAAATAGCCGGCATCATGAAAACTATCGATACTTTATGGCCCATAGAATACAATTTTCTTATAATGTTTTTCAAAAACAGTTTTTAAATTCTGAAAATTCAAATGAAATGATTTCCGCTAAGCACAATAATGTCTACAAAATAAATCGAATTATAAATTGAACTATAACAAACGTATACTACTGTAATTTAGTAGTGCTTAGAATAACACTAATATTTATTTTCGGATGTATTTGTTGTATTTGACCTATAAATGTTCCTTGGTCTTTGGTCAAACAAAACAAGTTTTAAGTCGACTGCTACATCTTAATATTTAATAATTAAATATATTGATTATTTCACTGCTTCCTACCAAAATTGTTTGTTAAGAACACATGATTATAAACCGTTTTATTTGATGTCAGGGATGAAATTAACACAACTAATATCGTGTTAAAATTTGTTACGTGTTCAATGAAGATACACCAAAACAAAATAATGGATTCTTTTTATGCGGGCCTGTAACAATATAATTCCCTATAAAGGCTATTGTAAACAAAAAGAGTAACTGGAGAATACATTGTTTATTTATTTATTTTGCTTTGTAAAAATGATTTTTAAATTTTCACTTAGCTGTTAGATTTGTGCACTGGAAATTGAAAAGTACTGTTCTAAAATATGTCAAGTAACATAAAATTCTTTTAATTTTATCTTCTGGAAAAAATATACCAATGAGTAATATATCAAGGGCATTAACATTGCCATACGGCACGCCGCATACGCCAGAATTGTACTTCATTCTATAATTCGTTTCAAGAGCGTAGAGTTTTTGAAAAAAATTTCATACGCAAGTTTTATTCTACGGGTCATAAGGTATCCACAGTTTTCGCGGTATCACGTATTTTGGGACACCCTATATAAAAACAAAGCCATTAGTAACTAATAAGAAAATAAAATACAAAATACGATAAAAATAGTATATTAGATTTAGTACCAAAAAATATTTATTATCAGATAATGCAACTGTGAAATTCGATTACATTTTACTTCATTAAAATTAATAAGTGTCGTACAAAGGTATTCGAATGCTTTAAAATTAAATACACATTTATATTAATTCTTGGTACTGGAGATTACAGACAAAATAAATTGGAGTGATTTGAAATAAAATTAATTGGTGATGTGAGTAAATCTTATAAAAAACTTTACACACCCCAAAGTTATATTAGAAGTTCGTTAATGAGTAAATTCAAATACAATAACCACGATCAACAATTCGGTAAGACGTAGGAATATAAATCATATTTCTCTTCCAAATTAAACTTTTAAGTAATTCAGTTATTTACACATAAGTAGATAAGGATAGCCGATTCTGTGACCGCATTCTCCTCCAATTATTGCTTTTTAATTGCTTTTAATTGCTTTTTAATTGCTTTTTAATTACTTTTTAGTGAGCTTCCGCATTCCAATGTATATACCGGATGCGTCAAAATTTATATACAGTGTGCGTCAAAATAAATATATAGGGTGGGTCAAAATAAATATACAGCGTGTGGCAAAAAATTGGCGGATTGAATCAAAATGGTGGATATAGCGCTTGCGGCCATCTAGGAATTCCAGGGGAGATCTGGGGAATTTTGGCGCGGAATCTAGGGAATTTCTCAGGATTTTGGAATATTTGAATTTTGGCAGGAATATTTGAACTTTGGCGGCCATATTTGATTTTAACGGTGGCCATCTTTGATTTTATGGCGGGGATATTTGATTTTGGGGAAAATCTAGTTATTTTTGCCGGCCATCTTTGATTTCTATGGATTTTTCCGTATTATTGATGATGGACTACAAATTCGTGGACTAAACGTGGTATATGTGGATATTAATATATGACCATTCAGTATATTGATGTTTAAAGTGGAACGCCATGTATATTGTTCGTTGTCAATTTCCTGGAATTTCCGAGTACTAAACATGTATGACATAAGGCTACATGCATACGTGACAGCCTTGAAAATGAGAGTTCTTGTAAAAGTATACTAGAACAATGGGAAAACCGGTTCTTCCACCTTGTACCTTTAATTTCTCGGAATTTCCATGGCCTAGTATACTGGAACATAATAACACTTTCATGAGGCCCCTTTTGGGTTCAATTTTAAACAAAGGAGTTTACGCTCATTTCACATTATTTTATTTGCAGTAATTAATTTTTATCTAAGATACTTTATCTGTTAGATCCATCGTAATGGAGCAAATGTTCTTAATAGATTTAAAGTAATTAT
>JAHWXV010591802.1:0-21984 GCA_024586415.1 Phrixothrix hirtus | reverse complement strand
AACATTCTATTCTATGCTATTTGCAATCCTGCCCTATCATAATATTATCTTAAGTATGTAGTTGCAGATGTCTGCGTCTTTTATTACGCCGCGGTGGTCAAACGGCTCGTGATAACATACAGCAGTACGTAAATGAAAAGAAAAATCAAAGTAAGGATAAAATCAGTTTATTTTCGTTCTAGAAAACAATAGTCAGGATCTAGCAAACGTACAGTTTATAAAAATCTTTTGATTAGACATAATAGTAAAAATTCAATAGAATTTTGAGAACTGCCTGCATAAGCAGAATGACTAGTAAAATATACAATTAATAGAAAAATGTTGGGAACCGCAAGCTAAATCAACACATGTGTGCTATAAAGTTATAGTATCGAGCCTCGTTATCGCGCACATGTTCTAATGCCGAAGCAAAACTTAAGATATATAATTGAAAAAGGAATGAATTTTAGGTGTCCGTGAACTTGATTGCCCTAATTTAAATTAAATGTAAAATATCTATTAGAGATCAAAGAATCTAAAAAAAAAAAGAAATTGGCAATTAAATTAATTAAATTGACGGTCGCCACTGCAGTGATGAGCGGCTTTGATTTTAAATAAAACATAAATAAACATTTAAAATTCGTACGCGATTAATTAAATTTAGTCTATCCAAGGACGCCCTTACATAAATCGTAACATATAAAAATATATTCAAAGCAGTAAGTAAAAGTATCAAAGTAAGTTAATGTTAATGGGGGCCGTGCACCTATACGCGCGACTTGATGCCGCGCGCGGTCTATGAATTCATCATCGAGCGCAGATAACTAATCGTTGCATTTAAGAACAGATTTCACTAGTACAAAACAATTAATTTCTGTTTCAAAATTATTAGCAGAAAATTTATAGACAAAGTTAAATTATTATAATGATTAATTAGAACTAATTTTACTGTAGCACAAAATACTAAACTGTAGAAAGTAAATATTGGAATGCAAAACAGCAATTCGCAGGTCCCAAAACATAACGAGCTTACACAATCTTCGGCGGATGCCAGTAGAAAAGTTAAGATAAACTGACCTGGATCGTAGAAGTTTTCAGAGAAAAACGGATTCTATCCTTTATAGCTTGAAATCATCGCTTCTGGGCTGCGAAACAGGTGTTTTTCGCAAAACCGTTGGTCGCTGCACCAGTGCCGTAGAGAAGCTAAACAAAGGGGCGGCTCTGGTATGGAGAAACATCAGATCGACCACGGTGAAAGGAAACCCTCTGAAGCGGAATCTTGGGCTCATCCAGAAGCAATTGGCGGCATTATAAGCATACCGGCGAATTCCCAAACTTAACGGGCATTTTAAATTCCATACTTAAAACACTAAAAAATAAATAAAGAAAAATCGATCAACCAACCTTTCACATAACTAAGGGATGCCTACTCACCTTAAAAATGTAGGTGTTTTATCTCAAAAATCAGAGTAAACCACAAAGGTTAGCGTAACTAGACGGAACAGAAACAATAACGTGCGTCTTTCACCAACAATTAACACACAATGCTTTTCGGCACGCGGCGGGATCAGATAGGAATCCTTGCGAATGCAAATGACAAAAGACGGAGTTAGGCAAACCAAAGCGAATTCGAAAATTAACGATGCGAAATCAGACGCAATCGGCAGAAATTAGTCGGTCTTAAAAAAAAAGACTTACATCGTCCTCCATCGCCAATAGTGTTAAGGAACAAAACTACCAAGAGTAACAATTTTTCTTTACGAGGGCTTCGCATTATTTTAGAAACTCGCGATAGCAATTTCTATACTTATCAACTTCTGAAATTTACAGCAACAGAAGAAATCTAGACGGATTTATCTGACCAACACTTTGCATTCAATTCGCTACATAGACTTGAAAATAAAACAAGAAGATCCACTCTTGTTTTAATTAATATCGACAAAAAGTAGAAGGAGAAAGCATTGCTTAAAGTTAGTTAAGTATTAAAACTTAAAATAACTGCGGAGCCGAAGAGAATAAGTGTAAATTCTGTTCAATGCTTTCGCTGCCAAATGTATGGGTACGTATCCTATAGATGTACTGCTCATTTTAAATCTGCAAAAGAAAACCCTTCCACGCGTTTCCAGCCGAATGTTAAATGTTAAATATTTTCTGCGAACACATGTAGAATTAGGAAAAATAAATCCATAAAGAGAACGGAAGAGATTAGGAAAGCGGAAATCACTTCAGGAATATCTTCTGCTCAAAAGCTAAATAACCCTCAATCTTCTCCAGATTCATAGTCTCTTTTACAATTAGATCTATAATTTCAGAGATGCTGCCTAAACTTCATTAAATGTATGATGAATTTCACGTAAAATTCGATACATGGAATTGAAATGTTATTGCAATTAAACGCGACGTCCTTGACCTGTTTATAAAACACTGTGATCTAGGCGTATTCATAATTACAAAAACTCATGTCAAAAATAGTGATCGCTTTTAGGTATCTAAGTACGACATTTAAAAACAACAAAGAGGTAACCAGAGAGGGGGTATAAATTCACGAAAAATTTAATGCTTGTTAACTCAGCTAGATCACAATTAAAAGCTGCAGGAGCAAAAATTTACATTGGTAACCCTTGTAACAAAATTAGCAAAATAGTTCTATGATGCAATAAAAATTAGACCAGCTATGCTAGGATATAACGGTAATACCAAACACCCAGTTTGAGATGGAAGAAACGCTATCTATAGTAGAAGATTGCTAGTCAATTAGTATCATCAACAAGAACTTCAAAAATAGAAGATGCTATGAATATAACTATGTTTATCACTAGAACTCTTGGTGATGCAATGGACATTTCAAAACACGAATTATAATCAGATATTTTCTAGATATACTAAAGGTTGAAACGTCTAATTTTTTCTTCAATAGCCGGTTTCGTCCTAAAAGAAATTCGCCAAATACGAATATGAGGAAGTTAATAGAATAACGCACAGCATTCAACAAAATTTGAAGAACATCCCAAAAATGATTTCAATCGATCAAGTAAATAAATGGGTTCTTACAGAAGTCAAAAGCAAACAATTTACTGGAAAAACGAAGCTAAAAAGAAGTGGTCAAGGTCAAGAGATCTTCAAGCAAAGAGAACTTCATCAATCTTTAAATGGAAGTAAGCAAGTAATGTAAACTTAACAAACAAAACAAATGGGATAGGGTGAAGGCTACTGGAAATTCTGGAAATTGTTTAATATAATTAAAACATCAAAACCCAAACGTGCACATTTAATTTAAAGGTAGATTATATTTATATATTGCAGGAAACGGCAGAACTATTGGGAGATCATTTTTGGGCTTAACTCGCCAACAAAAGCGATCGTGTAAAGAATTAAAAGTCATGATTGAAAGCGTTGAAAGAGTCACCAAGCATCCACTAACTAACAATAAATGTAACAAAGCTTTAGGAAAAGAGCTCTAAAACATTTGCCAAAACCCGCAGCATTATCAATTCATTTTGAACAGTCTAATTAAGCTATTCGAACATTTTGCAAACCAAAACTACATCTTGAAAACTCAGCCTGGATGCAGGAAAAAATTGTCAGCAATGAAACAAGTGGCAAACATAGTAAATATTGACTCTAGGGAAAAAATCAAAACGTGCACTTCGTACGCAAGTTCATACAATATCGAAAAAACCTACCAAGGTTGAAAGGACGCAATATTATTGCGAGCCACTTAAACAATAGAAATATCAGAGTTAAGGTTGACAGAATGTGGGTCTGCCCTAGGGATCACCTCTATCACCGACGCTATCTAATATCTATCTGTTTCACCCCAAATATGAACGATCCAGGGGATAGACATTCAGCTACTATTTCTTTGCATAAGAAATCCACAACTCAAAAGCGAGAAAATTTTGTTAAATTTTTGTAAAAACTGGAAAAACAGTTTGAACGAAAACAAAACAAAGTTTTATGAACAGAATCATTAAATGATTGCTTGGCTACACAACATTTTAGATTCCAAAAGCGAACTAGGGCTAAAACATACAAAAATTTAAAGGCAGTGCCCATTCTTACACTCATCTTCGAAGAAAAACTTTGGATAGAAAAACTTTGGATACGGGGGCTGCTGCTTTAATTTTGTAATAGATAAAAATGAACAAACTTAGAAACAAAAAAGGTTGCTTTATTGCATTTCAAAGTATTTCCCTAGACACTCTATACAGTTTTTCATGCGACTAAACCGCTCAGAAGTCGGCACATCCAAAATCCAATTCTTGAACATCTTTTGGCGTTGAAAAACGTTGATTACGCACACGATGCTTGAGTTTTGCAAACGTAAGTCATTAGGAGTTAAATCGGAACTATAAGGAGGATAAGATATTAATTCCACTTTCTGACTGGCCAACTAATTCAGAGTTTGTCGTGCTTTGCGCGAGCTTGCATTGTCGTGGTACAGAATGATTTGTCGTTTTTTATTTTTTTCGCATTTCAGACAAACATGTGGTAAATAGATAGTTGTACACCACCCAACATTTACAGTTTTACGATCTTCTAAGGGTATATTAGCCACATTTTGATACAAAACAAGTGAGCGTTTATTTGGGAACACTACGAGCAAGAACAACTTTAATTGGGTTTGCTTCATTTTAAAACATCCAAACAGTTGACTGTTGTTTTATTTCAGGGTCAAAGGCACATATTCAAGTTTCATCACCAATGAGTTGAATTGTTTAGCTTTTTATCGGCACAATTTGAGCCTCAGTTAAGTTATGGGGAATCCATCGTGCACAAATCTTTTACACCCAAGTGCTCATGTAAAATTTTATTTATTTTTTCAATGTCGATGCCTAAGGATGACTGAATTTCTCCTGCGGCATCAATATTTTATGCTTTTTTTGATATCGTTGGTCGACCTTCACAAACTTCATCGCTAAGGTTACTACGACCTAATATAAACGCAGTTGTTCTTAATGGTACTTCATCACCAAACGCAATGTTTAGATCAACGATACAGCCCTTTTGACTTTTTTCAGCCGACCATAAAACAAAATCATTGCTCGAAAATGTTCACGATTTAAATCCATGTTTTTCCGCGTTTTGTTTACTTTAAAATTATTCTGTAATAGAACGGCTCTATATACGCCCTTTCTGTCACAGTTGTTTGACAGTAAAGATATCAAAATTTACAAATTTTGTATATCAATTGTTC
This sequence comes from Phrixothrix hirtus, assembly GCA_024586415.1. Taxonomy (NCBI): domain Eukaryota; kingdom Metazoa; phylum Arthropoda; class Insecta; order Coleoptera; family Phengodidae; genus Phrixothrix; species Phrixothrix hirtus. The sequence continues at coordinate 16,808 of JAHWXV010591802.1, read as the reverse complement.
TGAGAACTGCAGTGCTACCACATTCCGAAATTTAAGCAACATCCCTCATAAGAGGAACCATGCATGCAAGAAAATAATCCAAGTTTCTCAAAATGCCTACGTAAACAACTTGATTCCCAGAGTTCAGCCATGTCGGTAGCAATGCTCGAACGTCTAAAGAACTATCACACTACTTCAATCAAAGAAAAGGTGCAGTAATTAGATATTCAAACCTAGACAATCGTTGAAAATCTACAAAGATCCCTGTTATGAGTTTTGAGCTCAAACAGTAGGAAGAAAAAAAGAAATTCGTTGTGAGCGGGGCGAAAATTATCTTCCCCGCCAATGTACTGTAGTTGTTCCAGCACAATACATTCAAGACCGGCATACCAATCTCCAGTTAAATTTATTTTGTTAATACAATGATAATTAACTGGCAGCCCTTAGGAATGTACAAAAGTTATCAAAGCAAAGTCTTGAATTGTATTGATTTTTGTTTAAGGCGCCTTGTATCGTGCTACCTTATTTAAGTACAATCGCATGTTTTGTGTTTCAAGTCAATTAAATAATCAGAATAACAATTACTAGTATTATCTTTTTTATTACTATACTATAATTATTTTTATAATTTTGTTTATCCTCAATAATTTAAAGCATACCAAGCATAACATAATTAATAAATAAAAATAAAATTTTGGGCAAGGTTGCTTCGTTAAACATACGAGGGCTGTTGAAAAATGGCAAACAAATCGAAAGGAACTTTTATCTTTCTTCTATTTCTAACACAATTCATCATATTAGGACAACTTAACAGAGGTACAATTAAGAAGAAAAGAAAGTGGGGATAATCTGGGATTCCAAAATTGTATCCTCTATTGTTTATTAAATTTGGCGCCTGAGAATTTCGTTTAATCCTGAAGCTGAAAAATAGTTCATGAAACTAAATTTTCAACTGGGAGAATACTCCATTTTAGTTGGATGTAGTAAATTATGGCGAGCTCGAGGTGAATGTTTAGTTAGATATGATTAGGCAGTATTGTTAATTACTTCGCCAAATATGATCCATTACTTAATAATAGCACGTATTATTTGCTTTGTTCTTCAATAAAAACATGCACCTGTGCAACAATTAATACAAGAACAATTTCTGAACCAAATCGGTACCCAACACAAATTTGTACAAACAAAGTTCCGATGAAAACTTCTTTGTTTGATTAGGTATAAAATTCCAGTGCTGTAGTCGATATAAAGCCTTGTTTGGAGGAGTTTTTATATCATATCTGTTGACATTTGTCATAGTAATAAGTCAGATAATTACGCGTAATACTCGTATGTGGCAGACGAGACACGCTGATTTAGGTAAAGCAAGGACGATAAGTTTTTAGTATTTTTAATGTATGGGGTCATCGATAATTGCTGCATTATCTTTACTGTCCGCAATAATTTCATTAGCTTGTCAACAAGTTTATATTAAATTTATTTTTCTTACAAATACAAATTAACTTAATTAATATTAATTTTAAATTTAATGCCAATTCACTTTTTCCAAAACCCATTTTTGAGTTTTACTGCTGCTGCACTTGGCTATCACAAGACCATCCGTGTAGTTTTTTGAGGGAGAAACGTCCAAGCATAGTTGGTTAGACAAATGAATTATATGTTGAGTCTAAAAAAAAACAAAATTCAGTAAGCTTTTCTCCAATTTATTTTGCATATTAAGTAACACCATTTTTTATATATTAAATATAAAATTAACTTATGTAGATTTATTACTAAACTTACTTTTAATTAACTATCGACAAAATGTGGACCGGAAGCAAAAATTAATTGTAAGAGGAACATTAATCTTCTTCCAGCCACCTTTCCCTTTTATTTAACATAACTATCTTTTCTAAAATTTTAATGTATTGATCAATCATGTATGTATTATACTTTTGAAAGATTTTCCCAATGTACTAATGCTAATGACAGAAAATAAACTATATCAAACAATAAACTCAACGCTACTGCTTCTATCACAACTGCTACTGTTAATTGTATGTACAATATTAAAATAAATTAGTGCTGTCAAGAGATTTCTCCAACTCATATATTATCGAAAAATAAGAAAGTTTATTTTAAAAAGGATTATACAAAAACGGTTGTCCGAATTTTTCCAGAACATTTAATACCAGTGCTTATGTACTAATATAAAAACCAAATAACCTTCGTTTATTAGTAATTATAAATAGTCTCTTAAATTTGAGACAATATAAATTTATTTGACTTTAATGTATTCTGACAGCAAACAATTTACCAAACCTATTCGTGATGGTCAAAAATGAATACGAGGGTAATCCAATAAGTCAGATAAAAATGCAAGCGATAGCGCCACCAGAGTAAAACCAATATTATTTTGTTAAAATACATTCCTACAGATGGCGTCATACCAATTTTTAATTTTGTGTTGACAGCCATTTAAAGTAAACAACTTGTATTAGTTTCTCTAAAATGGAAAAAAATTATTTTCTGCATGGAAAAACAATAACAGATACAAAACAAAACTTGACAAAAACTATCCGGAGTCTACTCCAACACTTAAAATGATTTTCGTTGTGCAGACGTTCGCGAAGCTAAGCGGTTTGGCAGGCCAAAAGATGACCATACATCAGAATAGATAACAAATGATATTGTGTTGGCAGATCATCCACTGCGTGAACCTTGTCGATTCGTAGAGTGATTTCCATTTTACATGGTGATTTGGATATGAAAAATGGTTTCCGTAAAATGGGACCGCATAATACATCTGAATTTTTGCGTTATTTATTACTAGACCCACCTCCTATACTCTGGAAACCAAAAATCAATCGAAACAATGGGTAGAAGTTGGTTCAAGTGCACTAAAGGAGGCAAAAGTGGTGCCATCTGCTAATAAAGCCGTGACAACTGTATTTTACGATGCTTGCGAAATAATTTTCATTGGCTACCTTCAAACAGGTAGTACAATAACAGGAGAATATTGTTCATTATTGTTGGACCAGCTGAATGAAAAGAATTAAAGAAAATCGGCCACATTTGGCAAAGGAAAGAAGTTTGCTTCACCACGGTAATGCACCAGCACATTCTTCAACTATTGCAACTGGAAAAATACATGAATTGCATTTTGAAATGCTTCCACGCGCTCCATCTTCTCTCGACTTGGCTCCTTCTGACTATTTCTTATTTCCAAATATGAAAACTTGTTTCCTGGTAAAAACTTTTCATCAAATAAAGAAGTGATCGCCAAAGTAGACGCGTATTTTGCAGACTTTGATTAATCTTATTTTACTAAAGGTGTCAAACGTCTTGAATATCGTTGGAATAAGTGTATTGAGTTTTTATACCGAAAAAACAATTGCTTGTTTAATTTTTTCCTGAGTTATTAAACCACCCTCTTATGTACACAGATATCTGTCTAATAATATGTATAGTAAAAATCTAGGAACTTGAATACAAAAGGCGATAAAGACAAATACGGAGTTTACAACACCAAAAGTCAAGAAAATCTCAATAAATACATGATATAATCACAACAGATCAAAAATTGAAACCCGGACAGTTAGTATTGTTTCTAAAGGTACCTCTAAGACTAGTGCTCGGAATTAAATCTAGACGTCCCAAAAACTTAACTAAGAAAGTGATGTCTAATCAAGACATCAAAAGACCTACATATCGGCAAAATGCTTAATCTGTAACCTCATTGCCTTAATTGTTTCTAAGCCCAAAGAAAAGTCAAAATATCTGGAAAACCAAAAGTCGACATAGAATTGATAAACCTCAGAGGAATTTAACAGGGCCAGGATCCAAAAAATGTGGTCAAAATATGAAGCCCTGTTCGCTTTTTGTAAAAATTGATGTATAAATATTTTCGATATCCTTGAGTATGAATTTGAAATAAAAATTTCAAAAACAAAATGGTGGATCCAGTATGGCGAGTTAATTGTGGGAAGGGACTAAAAGTTTGGTATCTTGGGGTTTTTGACGTCGCTGTTTAAGAATCTGTAATTAAAATTTCAAAAAACAAAATGGCGAATTCAATATGGAGGCATTTCTAAGGGATCTGACTGTACTTATTGCTTCTTCATGGAAAATGTAATCCTATTTGTACTGTACAATCTTATTCATAACAGCAGGCCTCGGCCAAAAAGTTTACATGTATATTGAGACTCACCTATTTAAATGCTTGGCAAGTAATCGACACAGAAACAAAACACACGGAGCGTTTTTACAGGAGCACCTAAGTGCAACTAAAAATTTCTCTATTTGAAAAAGATGCTACCAATACGATCTTGGAATAAGTGTTAAGATCAACTTTGAACTGGCACGAAAAAATTCAGGTACGATATAAGACCTTCGATTTTGCAATAATAATATTTTAGAAAATTCGGAACCCCCAGGTAATGATTAATAGAAACGAATGGAAGCATTCGTATTGCAACGTTAGAGGTGAAATTTTTGGATCGTCGCAGGTCGGATGAAAGAGAAAGCATTTGTCAAAAACGCTTTCATTGATTAAAAATTAAAGTTAGATGCGTCTTCACGTCTAATATTCAATCTCCATACGGCAAATTGTATTAAATTCAAGAATACCGTCAAATATAACTGCTAAAAAAGAAGTACCCGCGAACACCTTTGTGCAATTACACAACAGCAGAAAAGTAAATATTTGAAAAAACAAAAAACCAAGTTTATACTTTATTCAAAATTTAAATTATACAGCTAACAAATTTAAATATAAATAAGGGAGTGAGGTGAACGCTGGCGTAGTTGGTATGATTTATTGCAAAACCTTGTAATACTAATTCGGATATTCCTTTGGAAAAGAATAAGAATATGTCAAATAAACCAAACATAAATCGTATGTTCGCCATTAAGTAACGCGTAGATTTATTGTGTTATTTATTTCTAAACTTATTCAAATAGAACACAGCAAAACAGTTTTTTAAACTACAATTGTATTCTATTCCAGGCATTATTATAAAAATGGCAATTTTCAGGCACCTGTTTGTAAATGTTACGATATAAACACTTGTCATTTTACATTCAAATATTAATAATACACGTACTTCGATATTTTTAATGTAAACGTGACAATAAGGGACCCTAACATTAACTACCTACTTAATTTAGAAGCATGCAATTATTTCCTGCGCTCATTGGAAAATTTTAGGAATAGTTGAATTCGGATAGTCATGTAATTCCAGAAGACAAATGCGATCTCGAAGCTTTAAAAAGATAGAAGCAATCTCAACATGAAGTTTCAATAAGTCATAAAAATACAATTACCCCTATGCAAAGAAATATGTCATGTACACTTAAACCGCTGAATCGATATTAAGTTTTGAGAAGTTATTATTACACTGTAAAGCAAATCCAAAGAAATGTCTCTTCAAAGAAAAGAAAATGGGTAGCAGAAGGTGCAGGAGCAATAACTTCTCAAGAAGTATTCGAAAGACTGGCAAAAAAAGAGAAAACAAAAAAGAGCACGAAGAAAACAACGAAATGTAGTATGCAACCAAAAAAATAGCTAAAATTGCAAAATTAAGTCGGTTTCAGTAGTTCAAGCTCTGAGAAAAGAATAAGCGATGCGAAACTTATGAACTTTGATGATGATAGTGATCAATAAGTATTTGAAGAGGAAGAAATTGGTATAGCAAACTGGGTCATAGTGGAGTACATTTCTAAAAAAATTGTCAAATAATTTATCGGCTAAATTAAAAGTAACGATGAAATGGGATGGCTGGTGATATTCTTAAAATAGCTAAAACATTATTGACTTGGCTGGAAATAGAAGATACGTGCACTGTAGTTGACGAAGATATCATAAAAGTGCTACTTAAACCAATTAAAGCCAGAAGAGACAATATGCATTTTATAGTTCAGTTTGCTGGTTTAAATTTATAATCTTTAACAATTTATAACTTTTCTAATAATAAAAATATTGAAATAACTCGAATAACATACACTTAAATGTTTTAAAAATAAACAACTCACACTTTCCCCGTCTCGATGGGGAAGTGTAACCTACAACCATTGCTTTAAAAACTATTTAATAACTTTTTAGTTATTTGTAGGATAAAGTAAGGTGTTGATACACAAAGAATATCAATTTGAGAAAGTGGCCGATAATATGAAAACTATTCGGAAAAAATTAACTTATTAAATACAGTGACGTTTATTCAAGTTTACCTTACGAGGGTTGCCCAGAAAGTAAAGTACAATTGCACGCTCCGTCACACGTATATCCCCCACCTATGGCTGTGTGCTTGTCAGTTAACTCCACTTTCTACTTCTGTGTGTCGAGGCGCATTATTGTACGATCACGTTTGCATTATTGGTAGGTGTTTGATATGCCGACGTCAGTAGAAGTGTGATTTTGTTTCTGAATGCGCAAACTGTCCGCTCTATTGAAATTTATACACAAATCAAACACGTGAAACAGTGAACATGCAAAGAATGAGTCCTTTGTGAGAAAAAGGTCAAACGTGCATGTGCATGGACGACCTGGAAGCAAAATTGGCCAATACGTTCGGGATAACAGGCGCTTCACCTTGAACACGTTACATAATTATTTTCCAGGATTTTCGAGATCGTTCTTAATTTTGGATATAAAAACTGTATGTTCGCTGAGCTCCCAAACATTTGGCAGAGGCCTACTGGATAAAACAATGGAAGCAGCCCTTCTTAGTCTTCTTAGCCGATACGAGATAGGACTTGAATATCGTAGGATACACTTGAATCCAAGCGCCAATCAATGGAGTGGCATCACTTAACTTCTCGTTCAAAACCTACAAAAACAAAGCTAAATTTGATCATAAGAAAAGTGATGGTAACTGTCTTTTGGGGTCGCAAGGCCGTAGTACTAGTGGAATTCATGGCAAGAGGAGACGATAATGTCAACCTACTCAGACTCTTCGCCGACTTAGAGACGTAAGATATTGTCTGCAGCGGTTTTGTTGAATCATGATAACGCTTAGTCTCATGCAGCTGCAGCAACACAACAAGAACTTGAACTCTTCAACTGGGACGTGTTCGACCACCCTCCCCCGTTACAGCGCGAACTTGGCGGCCAATGATTTTCATCTCTTTCCAAAACTGAGGGTTTTTACGGGAAGCAGGCTTCGCAAATTATGAAGAACTCATAGAGGCAGTAGCATTATGGCTACAATCGTTGGTAGCCGATGAATACAACTCCGACATAGAAAGACTTGTGTTATGGTACGGTGCCTCAATAAAAGGGATGATTGTTGAAAAGTAGGGTAACGTCCAGTGTTACTGTGATATCTTATGTTCTTTACTTTCTGCATGATTCTCATATATTAATTAAAAAGGTGCGATTTCCTCAACTTCTCTTCAAAATTACAAATCTATTTAATTTTATGTTTAATTTTTATATGGAAGATATCAATTCTATCGCGCTTAGATTTTCTATTCGCCGATATTGTTGAAACCACTTTGTTTAAACGAAGTAATTTGGTTTTGTGTTTTCTATTAATTCATAACTTTTTTGGCGCCTTGTTTTTTGTATATATTTTAATTTCGGTGCCACCTTGAGCACATTTTATCTCATGGTTTGCTTCTAATTATTCTAACTATGTAACGAAATTTAACGAAATCTGAAAAATAAATGATATAAACCCTTGAATTCTTTTTAAGCGTGATAACACCAATAATTATGACCGAAAATATGGGAATCTTGCTGAAAGAACTGTTACATCTTGTATCCCAAGTCTAATACGGCTGTAAAACCAGTTCACGTGAGAGGCTGAAAACAATTAAAAGCTTTAGAATCATAGAAATCCAAGAAAGGGTGAAATTATCATCGTTAATCGAAGCATTATTTTTAAAATGGCTACGAAAAACGGCAACTATAAAATATGTTTAATAAATTCGATAATAACTTTGAAGACTGACGGCAACTAACGAAATTTGAATCCAAAGAAATCAAAGACCTGGAGCTGTCATAGCTGATTGAAGTACATTGGTTAAGATGGCTACAAAAGGCAGCAGCTATGAAACCTGTTCAATAAATTCGAAGAGAACTAGCGAACTTTAAAATCAAAGAAATCCAATAACGTCGGCAACTACCATCACTGATCGAAGCACAGTGATTAAGCTGACTGCCAAAGGTGGTGGCCATGAAACCTAGATAATAAATTCGACAACTTTCGAGCTCTAAGACTTCTAGCAAACTTTGGAATTAAAAAAATTCTAGAAGGGTCAAAGACAACTAACGACTTTGCAATCAAAGAAATCCAAAAAAGCCTGGAACTGCCATAAATGATTCTAGTATTATTGTTAAGATAGTTATGAAATAGATTATATAGTAGCTTCGTAGAAGAAATCTAAGGGCCAGAAGTGTCGTGGTTGATTGAAGCACCGTAATTAAGATGAATATGAAAGACGGCGAGTATAATAATATGAGAGTCTGAAAGCAACTAACGAACTTTGAAATCAAAGAAATCTACGAAGGATCCTACTTGTCATAGTCATAGTCTGCGAGAAACAGCCGCTATGAAGCCTGTTAAATAGAATCAATAATAGCTTAGGAGATCCAAGAAAACTAATAAACCTTGAAATTTAAGAAATTCAAGAAGAGTTCTAGGTTGAGATTTCTGATCGAAGCGCTAGTGTTGAGATGTTTGCAAAAGTCGGTATCAATCAAATCTGTTCCATAGATTTGATAACAGATTGCGATACTGAAAACCACAAGCGGAATTTGAAATAAAACGAATTCTAAAAGGATTTAAACTGTTGTCACTAATCGAAGCAGAATGTTTAAGATGGCTACGAAAGGCAATAGTCATAAAACCTGTTCAAGAAATTCAATAACTTATGTGGATGAAAACAACTAACAAAATCTGAAATCAAAGAGCTGAAGCTGTCATGGCTGATTGACCACATTGGTTAAGATGGTCCGATAGTCATGAAACCTGTTAATAAATTCCATCATAATTTAGGAGGCCAAAAACAACTAGCGAATTTTGAAATCAAAGGTATATAACACCGGCTGCAATTGGCATTGATGATCGAAGCACATTGGTCCAAATGACTACGTAAGAGCGGGCCAAAAATTTGAATTCATAAGAGAACTAACGAAATTTGAAATTAAATATGAAGGCTATTTCAAAATCAATTTCCGACGGGTTAGTAAAAATAAACACAGCACTTGCGCATTGTAACCAATACAGTTATATCTCGTTGCAGAATGATTGGCAACCGATTCCATTCAGTGAGTCACAAACAGACCCAACTTCGACGTTTGTGTTATAACCCGCTTTCTGTGTGTAGAATAACACAGCGTCGCCGAGATGCATCGTCGATTGTAGCGTGTGTATGGTTATAATGAGTGATTGATCCGTAAGAAATTGGTGCACAGATGTGCATGAGAAGAGGAGACAAGGACGACGCTCAATTGTGACTGATGAACTAGTTACAGACTTTGATGGAGTCGAATTTCACTGATGGGCAGGATTATCACAAGCTGTGTGCATCTCAGGTCCCAAATAATTAATTGCAATTCATAAAACTCAAAGCATAGGTGTGGCGTTGACATCTCTTCAGCTCTTTTGAAAAGAAAGAGGTTACCAGTCAATTGTGACTGGTGATGAAAGGTGGGTTAAGTTTCTGAAAGTATAGATAAAAGAATAGTCCAAACACGGAATGTACAGTAATTTTCCCAACAAAAATGTCACTACAGTATTCTGTGCCCGAAAGTGCATTTTGCTGACAGAATTTGTGACCATCGGAAACCGCAGTAACGTCGAAAGTGCTCGCACACAAGCTTTAGTACAGCAGTTCGATTGGAATATTTCGACAATATCCTTACAGATTGGATCTGTCACCCACCAACTTCCAGCTTTTCACCAAGATGAAGAACTGTATGTCTATACATCATGGAGCTCGTGAATGCAATCATAACCTGACTGGGTACCCTGGCGGCATTGTTCTTCAACGAGAGATTTTAGATGCCAGTGATGGGGATGATAAATGCTCTAATTTGCAGGCTTTTACGTATTTAATAGGCATTCGGAAGCTGATTTTGTAAACATAAAGATATCAAAAAAGCCGACAATCATAAAACCTATTCAATAAAGTCGACAATAATTTAGAAGGTAGAAAATAATTAACAAACTTTGAAATCTAAGAAATCTCAGGAGAGCTTGAACTGTCATAGTTGGTCAACGCAAAATAGTTAAGATGGTTACAAAAGAATTCCATGCTTCAAAACGAAGATCGCCTTGACGATTACGAATAAAGCTAGATAAAGCCTAAACATTTCTAAATGTTCAATTTAACAAACAAACCAAGATCAAAGACGAATGGAAGACTATAAGATTGTCTAGCTGTATCTAGACTAAAGAAATCTCTGAGATGAAGGAGATGCTTCTATAATTTGGACGTCCACGATTATAATGTATACGAGAAAGTGTTAACAAACTAGGACCTTTTGCTAATTCTGTGAGCCATTTTACTTCAGTATGTAAGCATGAATTGGAAGTGAACTTCTAGTATTATAGTATTGAGTTTAAACTCAAGTCCTAAGGACGCGAGTTCAAACCCAATCGGAGTCAGTAAAGTTTTCAATAAAAAAATTTAAAAAACGCCTTCTTCTCGGATAAGGAAGTAAAATCATAGGTCCCATGTCAATGTGATGTTTGTCACGTTAAAAGTCCCTACTGGAGGTAAATTCCATCCAGATCCATACACTTTCTAGTAGACTTGGCGACATGGCGACAGCAGAAGTCAAGAAGGTCAAAGGAATTTCCACATCCCAAAGTCTCATCCACAAAGTAATGAAACAATATTGATTTTATTTCGAGAAAGTATTATCGTAACTCCTCTTTACCAACAGCTAACATTCATCAACATCAGTTACCGACTAGCAGCACTCAAGATGGACGAATAGTAAATGATAGTCCACAAAGTACAAATTCACTTTTCTCATCTTAACCCAAATAAGAACGTCCATTAGTATAAATGAGTCTGTAAGTTCAATTTCTCTGGTAACTTGGTGACCGAGAAATTTAGAATTTCTAACTCATTGATCAAACATTTGCAGATTTTTACTATATTAAGTTTTGAGTGAGAGACAAGGTAAACTATTAGAAAAACACGAGGCGTCATACTTTTGAAAAAAAAACAGTTACTACGAATACTGCAAAAATATGAGACCGTAGCAATAGCGAATTATTCCAGGCAACCCTGCATTTACGATTTCTATATACACAAGGGTGATGTCAAAACATCTTGAATGAATTGGGCAATTTTTGACCTGAAATCTCCAACGATAACAGAAAAACCACCCAATGCCATTATTGTAGCAAAAGTATTAATGAAACTTGACTCTGTTTGAGTGAATTTTCTTCATCCCGAACGCGGAATGTAATTTCGGTACAAATTACTCACGAAAACCTCTTTTTAGTGTAATTATCTATTTACCTAAGAAAATTTAAATTAGGTACTTACACGTTTATCATATTTCCATCGTTGCCTGCTATACCCACTACAAGCGAGGATTCTGACTTTTGGAGGACCATTCGTCTGTTTTTCCGGTGCATCTAAGCATACAGAATCATCAGTCATTATAAATCCATCCTTTGTCATTACAAACATTTCAATGTTCATATCCTCCTTTAAACATTTATTTAATTTAGCAACTCCCATGGGCTGATTGGACGTTTCCTTCCCTAACGGTTTTATAAGGCACTGTTTTTCGCCAACATTTTGTATTCTTCCAAAAAATCTATTACGCATTGGGAAAAAATGTTGCGGCCAAATATTATCTAAGTACCACTTGAAACTTTTACAGTTAAGTTTTTTACGAAGCTCTCGTCTTTTGGATACATCGAGTTGATCTTTAACATCACGCGCAGCTTCGTTGAATTTAAAATAAAAATCCCCCCACTCATCCATCCATACCAATGCAACTCTAGCTAAATTGGCGTAAAGAGTTTCCGTGATCCCTCCAGGGAATGTATAAGGAGATGATTTTCTAAACAGGTGTCCCACGTGTGAACACGGTACTATTTCGATACGCCCTCCACATTGCCATGCCCTAAATGACAGTTCTAAATTTTCGCCACCCCATACTCTCATAGTGGGATCATAAGCACCCAAATCAAAGAAGTACTGTTTATCTATGGCAAACAAGCCACCAGCCATGGCTGGTGTTATAAAAGGTGCCGTATTATCTTTTGCCCTGGTTCTTAATGTCGCGGTACTTAAAGTATACCAACGAAATTGCAGATTCCAGTTGAATGCGCCCCAGTGCAATTCAAAACTTTTCACGTAAGCGAATGTATCGTCGTTTATAATATCAATAACCGGGCACGCTATTGTTGTTGGGTCTTCGTGTATTCTAGAAACGAGGCTTTCTAACCACCCTGTAGTACATTCGCAATGAGCATCTAGAAACACTAATACTGAACCTACAGCTGCTTTGGCGCCTTGCAAACGTGCTTGGATTAAACCTACACGTTGGTCGCTGCGAAACAGTCTTGTAGACACTGGTAAAGTTTTTACATATTCCTTTAAGGGGTCTTTCAAAAACTCTGAAAACAATATACACGTGTAAATCTTTGAATTTTATAGATCTTAGCATTATTTACCTCTTTCGCTAGCATCATCTACTAAAATTATTTCTTCCAAAATTTCTTGAGGCGACCGATTGATAACACTCCATACAGTCCGCAACAAGGCTGACCAAGCTTCATTATGGAACACAATTATGACGCTGGTTTTGGGATAATCACGATAATCTTGATACAAATTTTTGCACCTGAAACAAAGCACTTTGATGTCAAAATTATATGATGCGCAAGTACTTACTTCTTCTTCCTGACATCTGGTAGTGTTCGATTCAAAGGTATTTTATCGCTCGCCAAAAGATTAAAGCGATTTATTTGGAAAAGTTGTTGCATTATTAGTAAATCCTTAGGAGGAATGATAACCGGTAGGCCATTTTTTCCCGCAGTGGGGTTAGGAGAATAATTGTTGGCATTAATCATATCATAGGTAGCGTTCGGTATTTTATTGACCGGGTTTCCAACGTATCGTCCTACCACTACATGTACCCCTCTTTCATCGATATATTCTTCCTGATTAGCTCTAAAAGATTGATAAAAGTATTTTGAATTTAGGAGTTATGTATGCTTACTTAAATACATGTTTTTGAACATTTTTTGGTTTTTCTTCTGATAGTTGTGTTCTTCTCCACAGCACGAAAATGCACAATATCATAAAAAATAATATCACAGGGCATATACGTCTACAACGTCTTATTGGGCCTCCTAACATGACAGGCCTTCTAAAAATAGCTTGTTTTAATAAATAAATTAATTAAAATTAAAAGCAAATAAATGTTTTAAAACGGAATCAACTATGACCTAACTGATAATGTTTTTGTTCGATAACTGCGGTTTTCCGCGATAAATATAATTTGGTTATCGATATCAAAAATTAATATTTGTAGTTTAAATTGATGCATTTATATCTCTTAAATAGTACAAATTGTCGAAATTTGAAAAATGAACACTTATAATTGATGAATTATAATTATTCTTCGATAGCACAAGTTGACACATGCGACACCTAACGTACGTTTTGCTCAAAGGTGATAGTTTTTGTCCAACAACATCAAACAGATTCCCGCACATAAACATAATTTACTGAACAGTACCACTAGATGGAGCAAACATTAATTTACAGCTGCACGGCTACATTTCCTTGTAATTAATTTAAAAACCAGTTTCACATTTACGCGCACAAACATTTATTATTTTTCTAAAAACGAAACAAAATCTAACTCACCTTAAATATATTTATAGTTTCTTTTTGCTTGCTTCCATAGTTATAACAGCTCAAAATGGTAAAGATTCAACAGGTGGTCGGTCATTTCACCTCAGCCGACCATGAACTCTGATACGTTACGCTAACTTCACCTTTACAAAAGTAAATCTAAGATGTTCCTAAGAAATCTTCAATAGTTGTAATTTTAAATACCGTAACAATGCATGGAAGTTTCATATAAGCTTGAGCATCAAATATTCACTCCTTAATGCGAAAGTTGCACATCCGCCTAAATAAATATTAATTTGATCTACCACGACGCAACGTCAACAGAAAGTTTAAATTATAATGTTTGACTTAATCAAAAATGTGTTTTAATGACTACTTTTAGCAAAACAAGCACGCTAAATCAGACATTTTTATTAAAAATGTGATAATAAATTTAAAGACCAAGGTGAGGACCTAAAACTTGAAATTATTTTAAAAGCATACTTTCTTTTTTTTCATTTTAATATTATAAGCAGCATTCATTGACATTCCAGATCCAATGACATCAATATGCTAAAATATTTTAGAAATTCGTCAGAATATTTAACATAAATAGTTTGAGTAAATGATACGTCGCATTTGCAATATTTGCATTTGTAACATATTCTATGTGGGAAAAACAGAAAGAACACCGAACAGATAAATTAAAGAACATACGAATTTATAACGAATATACACCTCTGTTGAAAATTTAGTTTATTTTATTAAACAAAATTTTAATCACCTACAAGCTGGCGCTTCTAAAAACTTTGCACAAATTTATTACAAAGCCGACTTAAAAAACTTTATTTCTATCCCAGCTAAAGAGTACTAAATTAAGACAAATTAATTAAAATGTCGTTAAGTTTCATTTGTTAATTACAGGGGTTGGATAAAAATATTGAAACAGCACGCCAATGCGTGGGTAAAATCAACGGGGATTTTCGAATTGAATACGGACGGGACGGGGAACCCCGTTGAACTGGCAGCATATCTCAGGTAATTCTGGACGATCTTACGGAGTTTTAAAGACTAAAGTAGTATATACTGTTTCTCGAAACACTAAAGTATAAACTAATGATGAGAGACAGAGCAATAATAAGAAAATAAGTGCTGCAAAAACGACTTCTACGTTGGTGTGGATAAAAACAGCGAAGAGGAAACTCCACGAACACACTGCAATCGCCAAGCCGCTTATAAACGAGATAAATTTCAAGAAGTAGAGATCGGTGAACACTCATAAAGCCTAAGCTGCCGATCAGTGAAAAATTGTCCTCCAAGTAGTCTGGTGAAACATTATCTACACTATTTGCAACCACGAGGTGAGCTGGGTGTTCATGATTTGGACGACCGGTACCATCATCAAGATTCAAAATTCAGTCACTGCCAAGGAGTGTGCGGATATTTTCGGTGATCAGATGTCAAGATCCCGATTCGTACAGCTCGTGATGTCTAATCGCCTCAACAGTCGCTGAACCTTAATATTACAGAGCTTTTGCGGTCGATTTTAGGAAACATGCTTTAGACTCGTTATTCGCCTCCGGCATTTCCCTATTAGCCGCTACAGAATTTATATCTATCCGTTTTAGTCTCGAATGCCCACGATGGTCCTACACAATAGTAGGTAATTAAGTCGTCCCATTATCACAACAAAATATATTAGCTTCAATACATTTTTATGTGCGATGAATTAAATTGTTGAAAACTACGGGATTTTAAAAATAACCGAATCACAATTAGAGCTTGATCTAAGCTATAAACAAGTGTGTTTCATCAGGCCGTTCCCTTTCTTTGAGGTACACGTTGGGAGTGTTTAGTGGTTTAACATATTCTGAACTGAGCGCGCATCCTTTTTAAATCTTCAACCTACCAACTATGTTCTCAGCGCCAAAATAGTCTCGTTCAAATTGCCTTCCAAAAGATGTTGTGAAAACAACTATTCAAAAGTCGTCTCACTTCACAATATTGCCAGAACTGCGGCGACACCTTCCTTTTATACTACACTGAGTGCTTTTTATGTTTAGTGATGTACCTACCTTTTATCTTCGGCCTTAACTCCTGAACTCAGCTGTTCTATTGGTATAATTTGTTAACCAAAGAAGATTCTAAAGTTTTTAGGTATTTTTACTGCCTTATATTTTTTAAGTTCAAGAGTCTTCAATTTTATGGTCTGGGTAATTATAAAAGGATAACTATAAAATGCAAAAGACAAATCAAAAATTGCCAAAGACTATTTTACACAGTCCAACCTACTCGGATGTCTTGAAGTTGTTGTGTCAAAAACTCTTTGGGTCAAAGATGAATACCAGTTAACCTCCAAGAACTCCTTAAATATGTGCTCACATTAGCTAAAGACTCTTGGATTACTTAATACTGCATGTGATAAAGTAAAACCTTTAGTTATACCCTCTCTAGTATTACGGAAGCACTCACGACTTGTAGATTAAATTTTAGCCCTGTCTCAGTTGCCCTAACATTCATGGCAACCAAAGAAAGCCTTTTTTGGTTCAAATTCACGTGCAAACTTGAAACGTTTATGCAATCCTAATTAATCAGACAATAGAAACCCCCCCGCTGGCAGATCAATGAGACCCTTCTAGAACCCTTCTTCCGCCCAAAAGTGTGGCAATCCCCTCTTTCAGGAACAAATTAGGCAGGGCAATGGAAACAATCCAGCGTGAAGTGTGTCGAGAGGTTTCAGAGATCTCGATACTTCCGCATGGATCGACGGCAATGTGCGAGCGACAGGGGCCCTTCACTTGCCCTAAGGATTTGGTGAGATTCTATGACTCATTTTGTACTATGAGATAGTTGGCTGTTTCTTTTCATCACATCAGCTTGTAGCCTATCCAGATGTCCTAGATGTCCCCTTCCCAAAGAGCCACGCGTACATCGGCGTAGAGCTTCATGAGTTGACTGACTGCTCGAATTTCACAACGAACTTATACTGTTTAGGGCACTAGCACTCCTTGTGTACATATACCATCCGGGTC
>JAHWXV010591788.1:0-24176 GCA_024586415.1 Phrixothrix hirtus | reverse complement strand
AATATAAATATACATAAATAGAATTATAAATAAATGTTTACTGCTGGTGGATTGTAAAATAAATAATTAAATATTTAAAATAAATTAGTGTACATAGTTATTTGTAGAATTTTAGTGAATACAAATAAACATTGTAAAACAATTAATTAGTTTCGTTACAATAATATTGTTAATAAAGAAATACAGCTAATGTTGGGATTGATGTATGAAATTCTAACTCGATTAAAAGTAACCTAGTGTGAAACGATTTAACAGATACACCAACTATTTTAGGCTATTATAGACATATACTGCGTGTCCGAAACGTATTGACTAAATTAAAATTCATATTAATGTATTGAGAAAACGGACAGCGTTTAGGTAATGAGAAAAACTTTGAGCTTAATATCATTGTAGGTTGTAAATTGAGACAATTTGTACTAAATACTTAAAGATGCTTTGAAATGTATTTCTTTAAAATACAATTACATTTTAATAACAAATGCAATATTTATATTATTACACCTCAAAAGAATCATACGTATTTATAGATAGACAAAATTAATTCTGAAGTATAAACTGGACATCGGTACAGCAAAAATACATATGTAATTAATATAGTGAAGAAATTAAAACAATACAAAAGTAGAGTGACATTTATTAGCTGTTTTATATACCACACCTTTCGAAGTGTTTAACAAACTGCCCGAAAAATATATTTGATACATATAATCATAATTTTAATATAAATGTCGATATTAGAAATTGAAAATTACAAAAATGTGAATATTTAGTTAGTCTAGGCTATTGAAAGATTCTAAGGTCAATAACATCACCGAAACAAAATTGACCAAAAGACTGCTGCTAAGTATTTTTTTCAAGAAATTATATACTTTTATAATAATAATAATAATAATTTTTAAATTTCTGAAGCAGAAAATAACTAATGTGAAGAAAAATTTAATAATTAATAATAATAGTTCCTGTATATATATATATCAAAAATTGTTTTTATTAAGTTTCAATTTTAATTAAAAAATATAGAGTTGATTTATTTTCAATATGTAATACCTTGTCAATTATAAACTTCCTTTTTTTGTATGGTTACAATAAAGGTAAAAATATAGATATCGGGTTTCTATAAATAAAAAGATTCTTTTAAGCAAATACCCGAAATAAGGTCGATGTATCTGTTAATCGAGGTCTAATGTACGCAGTTTCCAAGACAATAATACTCTTCGCTCGCAAAAAATTGAAGCCGTACTAAAAGAGTATAAATGAATTTATTTGAGATGATTTTCTGAATTTCTTGTGCTTTATATTGCAGAAAATTGTTGAATAGTATTTTTAGGATAAAGGAAATACATATTTTCGTTAAAGTTGGCTTAAAATACAAGTTGAACCCAAAATATATAAATGTTTTAAATATTCAATCATTTAAATGAACGAATCCTAAATAAATTAAAGGGACCTCCCAGTGCTAGAATTTGGGTAATACGTATGTTTAGAAGGGTGCATCTTTCAACATTCTAGACACGAATTCTGTCATGTTATTTCAACTTACAATATTTTAGTTGTGACCCAAATTTATATGCCATCTTGTTAAAAGTAATTAGTGCTATTTAAATACAATTTTTGGAATCGCTAATAGAATCGTTAATACATTTATATACCATTATATACCATAAAGCTAAAATTCTACAGTTAAAAAAACATGGTTCAATTTGGAAAGATTTCTGTCTAGACTATAGAAGGATGCAATTATCTGATGATCCCAACCAAGGCGAAACATATCTAAAGCTTCGTTGGTTCATTTTAAACACAATCCTTAATGCTGAGTGGTTTCCATATTTAAATGATACGCGAATTAGTGCGTCAAGTTTTATCTGATTATATCCTAGTTAACAACACAAATTTAGTTGCCATTCTCATTAAAATTAACACTTAGATGACATTTAGCTAAAATAGCACTATTTAAAAGTAGAAATTTTTAAAATCAGAGTATTATCATTTACTGTAACGTCATGACCTAGGGGCTACCTAACGTAACGCTTACCTGATGCTGGTTCACGCGCGTTACATCAAATTAGAAAATAAAACATTTTTATAGTGGACTGTAATTTATTATTTTCTCTGTACAATTGGTGTTACAATCGTTTGAGTAGCCTTGCTGCATGCTTGTATTTAGTAAGAGAGTTTGTATCTTATTACTTTAAAAACGGTCAAAGATGGTAGTGCAAACCTATCACAAGAATGAAGTGGCAGGATTTATAATTTTCTTAAATACTAATCATAATCGCTTAGTTTGATATTCGCAGTACCTATTTAAAATATATGGCGATGGCAGATTGTAACTACTTTAAAGACCAAACTAACAAATACAAGCAGAAAGATTACTAAATAATTGCATGTAACTTATTTAACAGATAAATGAACAAGAAATGAATATAATCTGAACAGTAAACTCAAAAAATAATATATAGGGTGTTTTCTAAGTACGGTTTATAACTTAGGGGCGCAATTCCTTAGGATGTTTAAACAAATTTCTATAAACATGTCCATAAATGCTTAATTTCCGGTGTTGAAGATTGAAGAAAAAATTTTCATTTCAAATAAATTTTGGACGATCAATTCTTAAAATTTTGCAATTAATTTACGTTAGTAAAGAGCTACGTTGTTAGGGTAAAGTCAATTCCGGTCAGTGACCGTTTCCTTCATAAAAGAAGAACCGCAATGGTTTTTTTGAAATTTTTTATTCTCTTCAACTTTCTTAACAATGTACAATTATGCTCCCATAAATCTAGTATAAATGCTTTTTTAAATTTTTGTGATCTTGTAATTCATACCTTTATTATGAAGATAATGATAGAATTGGAGAAGTTTGATGTATTGTTGAAATTTGACTGTACCAGATTTATATGAGCAGAGCTGTACAACAAAGACTCTCTTGAATTTTTGCGTGCTACTAAGCTATTCTTAAAAAATAGCCGGTCACTCCGAACAAAAATCAATAAAATAATTAATTCCGACACTAAATCAAAGCAGATCTTGAAAATGGCCACATTCTAATAAAATGCGTGATTGCAATCATTTTACACGTTCAAAAATTCATGCAGTGTTTCGTATAATATTGCAACTTTCGATTATTCAACTCCTTAAGTTGATTTCTTCTAGTATAGGTGTCCTATATATCAGAGACTTTAGATAACCCCATGCATAAAAATCTAAAGGATTCATATCCAGACTCAGAGACAAGTAAGCTTGGGGACCTGCGCATCCAATCACGCTATTAGGATAAGTATTGTCGAAATATTTACTAGCAACAAGGCTTAAATCAGTTGGAGCCCCGTCGTGCAATAACAACATATTAGCTCTTGTTTGTAGAGGTTTTTTTTAACATTCCTTCCTATCAGGGTCTTAGTCAAAGACTATGTAAATGGGCTTTCCCAGCCCCGACAAGTTAGAGAGTGTCGCCGGGTTGGTTAATACTGTGGGGTAAGGCCCTATTCGGATATGTTCCTGGTGATTATTGGGTTTGTTTGGATTGATGGAGATACAGCCTTTCCTTCGCCATAGTTCTTCTTTCCGTTGCTCTATCAATTAAGTTTTCGGCTTACATATCTTTACGTAGCTCAGCATTCCTAATATAGTATGAGTCCCTGGTAATCATTCGTGGCAATTTATTATGAGTCATTGTAATTTTAGCATGAGCTGCTGAAGAGCGCTTCTCCCCATATGTTAAGCATGGAATTAGCATTGATTTTAATATTTTATTTTTTAGTACGAGTTGGAGCTGGCTGTGAGATCCTAATAGCGGATATAATTTGTTTGCTATAGGCTCGACATATCCTGCCCTCATAGTTGCATGAGCCTTTCAATTAAATTACGGTCAAAGAGAAGTCCAAGGTAAGTAGCTTTCGACTTTATTTTGACGATTCTCTTGTTGACAATTAGCGCCTTCCTTTTACCTGATTTCATAGAAAAACGTACCACCTTTGTTTTATCATCATTTATTGTGATTTTCCATCTTCCTCCATAGTCACTTATTACCTTTAAACATTCGAGTCTATTCTACTAAATTTTAGTAAGTGTTTAGGCTAGTGATAATGCAGTTTGCCACTTGAAATAGTAACTTTTACAAAATTGGAATTCTATTAATTCTGGTGCTTATTATAAGTGGTTCAAAACATCACGTGATGTGGTTATGAAAGTTATTATTTTAGAACTGTTCGGCAAGCATTGCTATCAGTAACTTCGACGTTTACTTTAGGTTATAATGCTTCAATTTCTAATTTATAATAAAAATGTTGTAATTTTAATGGATATTTTAGAAGTTGTTCATTTTCATGTACTAGAAGTAGTTATTGATATAAAGAATAAGTAGATCAATTAGGGTTTAAATAAAAGTACAATTTTTCATAATTTTCTCTATACGTTTTTATAGAAGAAATTTGAATGAGAAATGCTTTTCCATCAATTAAACAATTACAATATAATTCAAATGTAAATTTCCAATTTATTGGATAATAGTAGTTACGCGCTACTATTCTTTTATTGACTTGATCAGTCCGGTTCCTGCGGAATTTCATGAACTAGCAACTTCAACCTAACATCGTTCAATAATTTTTGCTTCATTAGGGGAATTCTTATCTAATACAGGGTTCCCTCTTACCTGGAAAACCTGAGAAATCTGGAATTGTTGGGGTATTTTGTAAACATCTTAAGAGTCAGGAAATAGCCTGGAAATTTAACCAAAATTTGGAAAAAAATTTGGTTTCTAAAAATCCCAATACCTTTTACTTTCTTGGAGTACCTATATGTATGTATATAATGTCACAAGATTATAACAATCTTATACTCACTATGATTAAGGACTAAAATGTTTGAAAAGCGTCAAAGTACATTGTGCGAGTTACAGAGCGAGATCTTTTGGCCGGTCGTTTTCATTTATCATCGACTAATGGCGTTCATCAGAATTTAATTTATTTGTGCATATGGTTGATAGATAGTGTAAATGGTTTATAGATTACTGACTTTGGTAAAATGGTTATTATAGTATCTTAATCTAACAGTTTAACTTATTTGGCTAACAAATACACATAAAATAGTTGTTAGAAATAAACGAAACATTTTTCGACTTAAACGAAACAGCGGGCGGGTTATGAACAGACTGAAATTAGCAGTAGTCACGTTAATGGTTATAATTAATTTGTATTTCTATACAATGATTCCTTAGAAGCCAAAAAATCAAATCATCTAAGGACCTATTGGTATATAAGAGATAAAAGTAAACTAGATGTGGCATTTGTAACATGCGTGTTCTACAAAGTGACTTTTCTTTCTATTAACCTCGCTTCCGAATCAAACATCTTGCTATTATTGCAAACTTAATCACCATCGAACCTTCTCTGTAAATATTTGAGGAGCCATCGGGTTTGACCCCGTGATGCCTATTTCAGTGTGGAGATTTTTAGAAGGTTCTTGGTTGGGCTCTAGAGACTCCCTTGTAGCTATGCATAGGTTAGCGGAAAGGACGAATGGCAGGGACTCTTCAATTTCTCTGAAGAGCCAGGTTCGCTCCTGTGAGCTATTTGTCTCACTTCGTACCTGGTCTCTATAAAGTTACTATACATTGGTGTTAATAAACCTGGAAAAGTGAAGGAATTTGTGCCATACTGCAAAGATCCGAACTATAAATATAAATTTATTGAACTTTTACTATACAAAAATCTCTAATAAGATGAAATTGAAGTACATATTGTGCGGCCGGCACTGCATACAAGATTCACCTTTTATTTAAATTTAAACTCGTTCAGTTTAATGTTGGTTTCTGCGTATATCTCTGGCATATGTGTTGTTTCAAAATTGTTTTAACTTTAATGTGAAAATGGTGGTTATTTTAATGCCTGTGCGTTCACTTACAAAAATTAGCGGTTATTTAGGTGTAGCGGCAAAATATTTGCGCTACGGAAGAACGGCCTGTGTGTGCTTAGTCACGTTCTTTAGTTCTACGTTTGTCATATCAGAAACGCTCATTATGAATATTAACAATAAAAAAATAACCTCTACACAATAATTGATATCAATTATATAGAAATATTTATAACGAATTTATTATTTTATTCAATTAATCGAAAATACAACCAAATGATTATTTTATTTAAATTTTTGGTTTAATTTTTTGACAGTTGTTAATACCAACTTTTAAACTAAAACGCAGTTAATCACTCGCATAACTACTTTCAAAGTGACTATGTTTGTATAGTAGAATGCCAATTTTTATTATAGTTACTAAATGAGGTGATTATTACCGTGATAGCCACAGTGACTATATAGGCACTGTGCTTACAAACAAGTTTAGTATATTAGGCCCAATTGTCTCATAGTAGATATCGTAACTACCATGTCCCTACCGGCTACTATGATTGCGGTGTCATCCGCGAACTGTAATAGTTCAGCATTTTTGAAAGTGCTAAGTTTTGGCATGCCATTGACATAAATATTCAAAAGAATCCGTGATAAAGCTGAGCCTTGGAGCAAGTCCTCATCGACTTTTCTTTTTGTTGATATCGTTTCCCCTAAACGTATCTGGAAGGATCTGTGTATTAAAAAGGACAATGAAATTTTGATAATTGCCAAAGGGATATTAATTTGGTACATTTTGTATACTAGGGCATGCCTCGATACCCTGTCGTATGCCTTTCTACATCTAAGAATGCTGCAAAAATGCTGTATTTAGTTGTTTTGGCTCTCGCTATCGTGGCGTCTAAGTTGGCCGCTTATTATACTGCGGATAGCTTATTCCTGAACCCGAATTGTTGATGGGGAATTGATTGTGTATCCTCCAAAAAGGATTGTAGTCTTTGATTGATAATATTTTCTAGAAATTTCGAAAGTACATTTAAAAGGTATGTTGTCTAATAGGGTATTAATACTATTAATACTACGAATCGCCATTTAATCAAATTGGTAAAAAGTGGGGTCAAATAAAATGGTCACCATAAACCCTGTTCATACCTTCTGAGAAAATGTTCGCTAAAAGGGACCTTCTCTTATTATATAGGGATTTTCATCAGACCACATTATGAAAATTGATGACGACTTTTTACGAAAAACTTGCCTCATCAATAAATAAAATTTGTAACTTTGCTTGAAAATCACAGGGTAGCAGGTTTTGTGCCCGCTGTATGTTGTATGGGAAGTAACTTATAACCTTCCAAACTTTTCAGGCAGATTTTGAACTTACTTGAAATTGCAGTGCTATCTTCCTGGTAGTAGTCAAAGGGTCTTCCTCTATCTTTCGAAATATATCCTCTTCTAACTCAGGCATTGTTATTATTGCAGGTCTGCCAGGACTTTCTGTACTACGTTTAAAACCCCCAGTTTCTAATCTGACGTGTCGCTTTCTAAATACTCAGAATAATATTCCTGATAAAATCCCTTGAAATCCTACGCGTTTTAAATTGCTAGGCCATAAATGAAATAATTATGAGCCATTTCAGGGTTAGTAAACTAATTTTGAACTATTATTGTCTGATGCACAGTTTTGATCGACATGTAGACAATTTATGTCTAGTAAAATCTCGAAAATCCCGGTACCAATCAGGTAACTAAGCTAACAATAAAAAGCATACTTTACTTTATCGCTTATTTTCGTTTAGTGCTTCTTATTTTTGAATGTGTTAGACAATCAATGACAAGACGATTGCGTTTTATTAAAACGTTGCTCTACACTAAAAATATAGCTATTTATCAACGTAATTTAATTACAAAGTTTCAAGAACATAGCATTGACCGTTCAAAATTTATTTGAAGTAATGAAATGTTTTGTAAATTTTCAACATCCTTTACCTCGAAAGCGAAGTAAAGGGTTTCCCAATACGAACGATATGATTTTAAAATTAAATAAAACACAAAATATCTGAGACAAAAGCAAAACTTTTTCTTTATTTTATAGTACAACAAATGTCCACATCGGCTTCATTTGCATGATTGAATTTGATGAATCCAATTTTCGATAACTTTTTGCAATAAATCACGTGTAATGTTATCAATGCAGCGTTCGATGTTCAATTTCAAAGCGTCAATAATTCGAAGTTTGTTGGCATAGACCAAAGACTTTAAATAACCCCACAAGAAGAAGTCCAAAGGTGTTAAATCACAACTCCTTGGAGGCCAATTAACAGTACCATTTTTGGAGATAACAGACCCACCAAACGTTTCACTCAATAACTCCATAGTGGCATTGGTAACATGTGGTGTTGCATCATCTTGTTGAAAAAACATGTCTTGCAAATTCATTTCATCTAACTTTGGCCACAAAAAAATCCGTTAACATTGATCGATAACGCTCACCGGTCACTGTTACTGCAACTCCATTTGCATTTTCAAAAAAATATGGTCCGATGATGCCACCATATCATAAATCACGCCAAATAGTCACTTTTTCTGGATGCAAAGACTTCTCGTGAATCTGTAGTGGATTATTTTCACACCAAAAACGACAATTGTGTTTGTTAACAAAACCACTTAACCAAAAGTGAGCTTTATCTGAAAAGATAAGTTTTTTGGAAAAATCAGGATCAACTTCAAGATGCTCTAGAACTCAATCAGCAAAGACACGGCTCTTATGATGTTCACGTGGCTTCAGTTCTTGGGTCAACACAATCTTATACAGATGCAAACCCAAACCCTTTCTCAAAATGCGCCAAGTTGTCATCCTTGAAATGCCAAGTTCTTGAGCACGTCGATTTATCGACCGATTTGCCTCTTCTGTAACACTGGCACTTACAGCATCAATATTCTCTTGGTTTCTTGCGTTTTGTTGTCTTACTGGTGTTCTGGTATCATGTAAGGTGAAATTTGTTTCGAATTTTTGAATGATTCGACGAATAGCAAGCATAGAAGAGGGATTATGTACGCCAAAATCTTCATGAAGATCACATTGAGTTTGAATAAAAGAACGATTGATTTTATAAATTTTTTGGATAATAACCAAACGTTGTTGAAGCGTGTATTTTGTCATGATGAATTGTCAAACTATACTAAAACAAATGACAGCTAGAGAGATTTCTACCATTTTAGATTTGGTTGCTACGATGTTTTAAAAACATATCGTTTCTATTGGGAAACCTTTTATTTCCGGACACAAGTTCCTAGAAATATTTTCTTAAAATATCCTAAGGAATTGTGCCCTGACGTTACGAACTGGACTTAGAAAACAGGTTATATAATGCACTTCGCTAAAGCTTTTGAATAGGTTTCATTAATTCACTCTTGGAAAAGGACATAATTTCATGCAGTTCTAATAGTTGTAACATGATGCGCGACATTGGCACTTGGATGCAGTTCCACCACACAACCCAGTTTCCATTACATTGATGGAAAGTGTCCCTGATTGATAAGAACCAACATTTGTAAATTCAGTTCAGAGTTATGCCTGCGCCACTATCCCATACATGTTTATGGAATATGGCAAGTCGAGATTCTGACATGCGAGTCAAGCCAGGATTTGTTAGAAGCGTTACTGACCAATTAAAAAATGTAATTATGATAAAGGTTTCAAATCATTCGGATCAGGAGACATGGGAGTAATAGGTTTCGAATTAAGGGAGGCATCGATCCAACTTATAAATCAGTAAAATGTCTTTTACCACGAGCATTAAATGCTGTTTGGAAGCCATGATTTAGGCTTCCCATATTTTATTAAAATGAAGGCCGTTTGCAGGAATAGAATACCAACTCAAACCC
Source organism: Phrixothrix hirtus (assembly GCA_024586415.1). Taxonomy (NCBI): domain Eukaryota; kingdom Metazoa; phylum Arthropoda; class Insecta; order Coleoptera; family Phengodidae; genus Phrixothrix; species Phrixothrix hirtus. The sequence continues at coordinate 14,447 of JAHWXV010591788.1, read as the reverse complement.
AAATTGGTAACTGACTATAGACAACAAGAGAGTGAGTCTTTAAAAACTTTCCTAACACTACAGGTTCTGATTTTCTATCGTTATCAGGGTATATCTAAAGACGTCTGCCGCGCCACGCAACAATGCGTCTAAATAGTATTAAAAACATTTGACTGGAACAGTTTGTGAACAGTTTTAGATGAATGGCCTTAATAACAAAACATATTAATAAGCATAAATATGTGTTTGAGGTATTTTGCCGTCTCTAATAACGGATGGACCACCGCAGTGAATTATTCGCCATGAAAGGGAAGTGCAGCTGGGAATGCGTCCAGTTATTATTTGGGTAGATGGTGACACTATTAAGCGCGCATTTATGGATGGCTTGCCTAATGTGTTCGTGAGTCGCAAACAATTTGGTAAGTGAATGTGTACTTGAAATAAGAAATGGATTTTACTTAACAAAGGAAAAAATAAAACTTCAAAGTCCTCAACCACTCTAATTCGTCTCTGCGAAAGAAAACAATAAAGTATATTAAAGGTGTACTTGATTTGAAAGACTTTCCTTGTTACAGAAACCTGTACCCTTCAGAAAAGCTTTAAGGTGCGACAGTTTTATTATATGTAATAAGGAGATTGAAGACGGTCTTAAATTATAATAATCTATAGGCTTAGAGGAGTAAAACCTAGAACCACTACCCTTATCATTCTATTTAAAGCGGAATATGGAAAGAACAAAGAAGATTCTTAAATAGTAGCGGAGAGAGTTTATGTCTGTTTTTCAATGGTATGAACGGAGATTTAACTTGATTAAAAGATTGTTTTCGCATAGCTATAAGGGACCCATTTACTAAAGATTACTGTCCAGAAGAGTTTGAGGCGTAACAATTAAGGTCGACTGGGTTGAACTTGGTTGGTAAAGGAAGCCAAGTGTGGTGCGAAGTAAGTCTCTCAATATCAGCTACTCTATTACAAAAAAAATTTCGTATAAGCTAGAACTAGCTTTAACAACTCCAAAATTATTGGATAGTTATTCCACAAGGGGTACAGAGGAAGAATTCAGACTCTCCTCAGAAAATCTTACTCCTAGGATTGCTATACTAAGATCGAGTTTAGGTATAGCACTTTGAACAGAGAAGTCTTACTTGATAATTACCGCAATTGTCCTTTGTTCTTTGTCCTTCGTGACAGAAGTCGTGCAACTTGATGGGGGATAGTCAGCGACAAGACAAATTTTGAATTGTATTTAAGATAGCGCTATTACATTTAAATAGTTCTGTTGGTACTTACATCAGTGAAAAAATGAAAGAACATGACTGCTCTTCAAAGTTTGACATTCCTGATATAAAACATCAAGTTTGTGAAAAAAGTAAAATATTAACTGGAAAATAGCGAAAGTTATAAAATATTATTTTCTCATAGAAGTCTAAAGATCTTTTTAGGCGGTCACTTGATGTGTGCAGAAAATATCGGATGGTTTAACTGAAACTGATACGGAAACTTAGATTGATGAAATTACCAAACGTTATCCTATCAGATGAGAAAAATTGGCTTCTTGTTGTGTAATGGAACCACTAACTGTTGAACTGGAAGCATAGTTTCTTCTTTCATTTTATCATTCTTAAATAGTTTAGCTAATCACTTAGTTCAATGAATAGCTCATTTAATTAGTTTATATGTGATAGTGATTTTTATCCAAGATATCAAGCTTTCTAGACTACATTTAAAGCCAAAACTGTGAGGATAAACATTTCTCCATCATTGTTCGTCACTTTACTATTTTACAGCAAGTGATAACTGAACTGACTGTGTACAATCGCCATTTTCGAACTGAACTAAAGCAAAACCTTGAAAGTAAAGCTTAACCGATCATCTAAAAGACCTAAAAATTACAAATGCTAATAATATCGTCAACTGGGGATACTTGGGACAATTTATTTTAATATCTTATGGTTTCCAATGTATTGTCATGTCAGTCAATCATTGCTTCCTCTGTTCCATTAAGCTTCAAAACTAGTAATAGGTCTGGAAGAATTCAGCTCTGGTGCATCATTTAAGCAGAAAAATGCTTTTTACTGATGTCCCATCCATATCGGGGAGGCTTGGAGCAGTTTGAAATTAACATTGCAGCACCTATTGTCTTAAGTTATCACTATTGAAATTTAATTTGGAACAATTAGTGCATTTTAAGATAACTGGGAAGTACAATAAACCATTAATTATAAATTTGAAGCGAAAAATGTAAGCTAATCTAAACTACTGTTACATAATCAAACAAAATCATAAATTATAATATGTTGTACAAAAGCATAATATGTGAAACCAGACAATAACGTCTACCCGTTGAATGGCATTGCGGGCCACCTTTTGAACGATTTGGGAAATGATTAGATTAGAAACATCATCATGATCAGACTCAGAAAATGTTTTTGTCTTCTTAGTAATTCCTCTTGAAATTGCACTCATACTGTCCATTGCATATGGATAAAACTCCTACGAACAGTTTTTGAGCTTATTTCTTTACGCCTGCATTATAAAAAACTTTGTTGTAACAAAATTATCCGACTGAATGTCTAGAACTTCTGGCTTGAAGCATCTACTCCAGAGCACTCAGCAGCATCAGCTTGAAACTCAAGATTGTTGTCAGATGAAGAATTATGTATGGAGTAGACGTCATCATCATCTGATGATGAACCACTTCCAACTTTTTTTCTCTTTAATGATTGCTTCTTCTTCAATGTGTCTTTTTTTGCTGTTTCTCGTTCATGTGCTCATGTAAAATGACTGATGTGGCACTGAAACCTGCACCAATTTTGAATTCCTCTCTTCCTTTCTATTACGTCGTTTTTGTCGTTCTTATTACCTTTAAAAATTGTTGGAATGACTCAGACTATGCGCTTTCATTGGCACTTCTTTTTGGGATTCGTTTGAGTACTTGCTCCAAAGTCACAGGATAAATGCCACTAATCAAGTTTTGTGCAGCAGTGGACTTCAATAGTTCAAGACAATTTCTTAAGAGGCGTAGAAACGTATCTCTCAAAATAGATCTACGATTCTTTTCCTTTCATTAATCCAAGACTTCCCTCTATTTTATTTTAAGGAGTCTAAAAGATGCCGCGCCTAATGGCTGAAACAAATGTGTTGTGTTAGGTGGCAACAGAACAAATCTAACTTTATTTTCTTCACGTGTCTCTGTCACTTTTACGGAGATGTGAGGCCAAGTTGTCAACTATAATCGCTTTCGGATAATCCTCTAATCTTCGAATATATATATAAGGCGATGGTGAAGAACAATCTTCAACTACTTGGCCTTCAAAACAACCAGATCTTGAGCAAATAAAGCGGGTACCTAAGGGTCCCTCACCCCGCCTTCCGCAGACTCAGTTCTTCCTTTTCATGGCCTCCTTGGAAAAATCAGAGTATGATCTACATCCAAACTACTTTTGTGCCTCTTTGGCATCCTGTTTCCTGCAATAAAAGCTATTTATGTAATCTAGCAGTACAGAACTTGGAACACTTAACCCAAGTATAAACCCCTTCGTGGCCATTTTTAAGAAACTATGAATCATGGTTTTTAGGTTAAAAGTATACTGTGTTATTAATGTGTTCATGTGCCACATGTTGCATCGTAGTGTTACTTTACAAAGATTTAATGCTAGAATAAAGCCATTGTAGTAATGTGCATTAGATTGCTGCTTACTAGTCTAGGAATGAGAACTGCTTTTTGGTAAAAAATAGCAACTTAGTAACAGATATCGACAGAAAATTTGCAAAATTGTAACATCAGTGTTCTCAGACACATAAAAACAAAATATACTGTAATTGACCCAAGATAACCACAATCTCCTAAGTATACCCAGATGACAATATATTAGTAATAAATTTAAATAAGATAGAACTGATACTCCGGTCTCCCAATCTTCGTAGACTCATAAAGAGAAAAGGACAATGTATATTGACAGATTCGATGACGTTAAAACATTATCTTTAGTTCTTCAGAAGATTTTGATGCATTTTATCTCCACTGGTTTCTTTTTACATTAAGAGATGATACACATATACAGGGTGTTCAGATAATATGACATTCCTTTTTAGGAATGAAAGCAGGTCCTATATACACCCCAATAAGCATAAAATTAAAAGTAATACGAGTACTAAAAATTCCCTTTTTTTGGTAATTATGAGTTGACTATGCACATGCTTTCAAATATGGCAAATATTATCGAGTAAGTGTTTAGTTGACTAACCAGCGTTTTAATAATAAAAACTAAATCGCAAATTGTGCCTATCTACACCATGTTTTAGCGGTTAGTGATTTTATTTTAATAAAATAAGAAATCCATCAAAGTCGTGCTTAGTTATATATTCAAAACAATGGTGATTTATTTGAACATTTTTTGTTTTTTATATCAATTTTATTCCTGGTAAAAATCTTTAAATGAACAAACAGTTAAATTTTCATCTAACTTAAGGTATTTTATGATAAAATAAGAAAATAATTTTTCTCAACAAGTAATTAACCTATATCATGTTTTGCTTGCATAAAAAACAATGTGTAGTTAATAATAGTTTAAATAAGGACAGTATAAAACTAATTTTTATTCAGCCATTGTATTAAAAATGTTTAAAGTACTTTTATTTTAAGTGTAGGATGATGTCAAGCAATTTCAAGAATGTAAATCTATTTTTAGGTGTAAAATTAAAAAATGTCAATGAATAATTGCTTAAGCTGTCTTTTCATTTAAACATATTTTCTTAGTACGATGCATGACTAAGATCTATTTTTATTATTAACAGTTATTAAAAAATAACTTCTTCAAAATTGTTAAAAGATTGTATACATTATTTCTAAATTTTTCAATTGTGTGAAAGGCCAATACCCTTATCTTGTTATTCATTGCAGTAAATAGATCGCAACGTGCCTGTTACATATGTAAAGGTGTGTTATTGTAAATTGATAGTATTAGGTTGGTCAATTATAATTTTATGATTGATTTAACAGTTGTAGTCTGAATGCAATCACAGGCGGCTCGTTGTACATAATTAGAAAAAAGAACTTTTTGTATTCGTATTACTTTTAATTTTACGCTTATTGAGGTGTCTGTAGGGTTTACTTATTACATACTTACATATTATCTGAAACACACTTTATTGTAACCTTACTGAAATGGGATTTTACGTAAAACACAGTAGAAGCAAAATATATATATTTCCACATGGAATCAAATTGTGAAGATAACATTTTTTAAACAAAATTATTTCAGTTTATCAATTGCTGCTATTTTGTACAAGTCGCATAAAAGATGGAAGATAAATTAACATTTTATCCGAGTTACCCGAAATTATAAAATTTAAAAATCGCCACGTTACCGTTCGTAGAAAAAAAATCTAGCGCTACTGCATTATTATCATGTACTAGATTGTAATTACAAAATCGAATTGTACATAATTCTAATTATTCTTTTAAGTAATTCCTCAATCCTAATAAATACTTTGACTGACCAATTTATAGATAAATAAAGAATAATAGTTTAAATGCTTCTGTACAGGTGCTTAAAGTTTACATTATAAAATATTGATTAAAATTTTTTTTCACATAAGAAATTGTAAGATACATTAAAAGGCTATTCAATATAGTTCGTCAGCTTTTCAAAAATTGTTTTTATTTCCAGTTTAATTTCAGATGATTAATTATTTTTTTAATGTTTTAATTCGACGATCAAGGGTAATTGTTAGTTTTACATAAGAACAAAAATTTAAATATTTTATTTAGTTTTCGGAAATTTTGAACATTTAACTTGTTTAACAATTCTTTTTTTTTCTAAACTTAAGAAACATACGTATATGTATAAATCAGTCGAGTTTTAAATTTCAATAGAGGAAACGGTTATAATAGTTTCCGTAGTAATTGCCATAATTTAATGGGTATGACGAATAAGAAGAACCTAGACCATAATATCCTGGGTATGCGTAAGGATAGCGATAACCATTGTAGATAGGTGTATACTGGGGTTTAGGTTCAGGTGTAGCCATTGCTACAGCGAACAACCCAAGAACGATAAGAATCTGCAAAATTCACCTTAAAATATTTTAATTATTAAACAATTAACCAAACTTACAGCTTTATACATATTGGAGATGTCTTTGTTTCTACTTTTGTAAACAAACTGTAAAGATACTGTAATGTTTAATGTTTATATACGAAAATGGACAAAGGAACAATGGGCGTACTCCAGACTACCTTCTGTTAATATTTAAAAACAAGCCAATTAACTTTAAAAACGAGTTATTAAACTTAAATCATTCACTTGCCTGTTTTAATTTTTATTTCTAGTTAACCGATGTTTAATGCTCTAGAATTAAAATTACTCCATTAACAACTCATAAAACCTTGAGTTAATAAAATACTTATCTCTGTGGTGTTTTAAATCAATTTCTAAGAATCAATATCAATATATCGATTTACATTGATTTAAAAGATGCATTCAAAAATTAATAAGATAAAATAGTAAACAATTATTATATTATCGCCCTCAGTGGTTGAGTTGTTAACACGTTCACTTCAGTGCCTAAAAGACGTGGGTTCAAACCCAGCCAATGTCGGTATTTTTTATCAGAAAAAAATTCCTACTGGGAGTTAAAACATCCCATTTTTCTGTAGTTAACATAGGAGGAATTTCTATATCTCCATGCAAGGCCATCTCACTGCATAAAATGATATAGAGAGGAACTTAATAATTTGACAGAGAAAAGGGAAGTAACAAAGGGAACAAGAAGAATGTAAAGGGAGAAATATTAGAAAATATTGAAAGAAAAACATGCTCCTTTTGATGATTCTGATTTCATTAATGGGCTATTAGTGTCGTTCTTGATAGTATTCGAAATTTTTAGTTATGTTTTAAAGACTAGGTTTCTGATATACGGCGTAGCACCGAAAATCTATTTATTATTATGATTTTATCTATCTTCAGCTAGACCACAAGACATTTCTAAAGTAGTTGATGTTATGACAACAAAGACAATTTCTGCATTTCCAAAAACAGACAGACTAATATTTCAAAGTAGGAAAGAAATTAAATAATTACAGTGTGTTTTGATGATAACTTACCAGTGTATATTGTTATTAAACGTTTTTGTTCTTATTTTTCAAATTATACAATTTGTTTACAGAAAGGCTTTATCTTTGAATGGTGCTTCCGGTCGAAATAATAGCAACAACTTGGGTTCCACAAAATTTTCGTTTTAAATTTATTTAACATCAGTCTTATTTTGAATAAACCTGACGTCAAAATTAGGAACACAATTTGTCGTTATTATAATCTTATAACCACCCCCAGAGAGCTTTCCTTTTCAGAGTTAGCCGCTAGTAGTATTCTTAAAAATTTAAGTTAATCAATAACAACTGATATTACCACATCGAGTTAATTGAGCTGAGTAAAATTTTTTTTAAATTCTTTTAAGAACGTTACAACGACAGCCAAGTGTTTTACCTCAATTCACGTAGAGAGATGACAGCTGCATAGGGCTCTACTTAATGTCGTGTTAGGTTAGGAAGGTTAGCTTGTATTTTGTTCTGTAAAAAAACGTTATTTAAAGCTGATTTTAATTAATTATTCATAGTATTACAAGGGCAGCCATTTAATTTTTGTCTTTGAATTGAATTTTAGGATTTATTTAAGTATTTTGTAGAAATCTTGCCATTGCAACGTATATTTCATCTGCGCATGTACTGTAAATAAATTATATCCAAAAATATTGTAACGAATCTCAGAAAACGAAGTAAGTAAATTTGTGATATTTCTAAATAATTGTTTTGAACTATTAAAAGATACTTCGGGTGCTATGAATCCACAGGCCGGCATCGATGTTCCTTTTTAGTCCTTGGATTCTAAACTTCAGGCTGACTAAGTCAAACGGTGGCATTGTATTTAATGTAAACTTTATTATGCTATTATTATGCTATTTTACGCTAAGCTGTCTAGCATTTAATAGCGAAAGATATGCAGCACTTTTTCCCGAATTTTGTACAAATTGTTAGCTTCTTCAACTCTGTTCAAGATGCTTTTTTCCAATTATGCCTGCTGGAATTTGTTTTTTCCTTTCCTTTTATTAGTGTCTCACTTTGTGTTTCTCCTAAGCGTTGATAAACTCTTAAAAATATTTTCTAGCAAAGTAACTATCGCATCTAATGACCAGATTTCATTGACCAATCTACAAACAATGAGCCGTAATAACAAGTATAACCACAAATAAAACATAAAAATACTGATTAAAATAGGTTAAACTATTCTGGTTCACATACTGTAACTTTTTGTCAGCTGTAAAACACACACAGATCTGGATTTAAGTTTATCACGACCTTTTTGCTTGTTTTTGACCTAAAAGCACGCTTATGAAGTAGTTTAAGCAGTTTTAAGACTCACGCGCTGTTTACATTACGCTCGTCAACCGCCCATTTATTAACAAAACATAAATATTACAGAATTACAGTAACAAAAAATAGCAATAGAGCGTATAGCATAAGCTAAAATAATGACATTCAGGTGCGCATCATGAGTCAATATGCCAAAAGGTGTGGTGTGGCGTTAGTGACATCACATAGTACATAAAACATATGAAAAACCAAATGCATTAGAAACATAATAATGATAAAAGTACACATTGTATTATAGTAACAATTAAGCATTGGTGTGGCCACTTTCTAAGTATAGGGTATAAGTAGAAGTCGTGAAAAGTGTAATTAGGAGTGACATATGTGTTGGCCAGGTGAAGTGTAAGGCACATCTGTGATGGTTTAGGTAGTGTGTCCCAGTTGTCTCCCCATGAAAATGTTTTGAAATTTAATTGTGTTGAGGTGATGTGTAATGCCGTGATGGTCGAAGTTATAACAGAGGAGTGCAACTAAGTGTAGTCTATATGCGGTTACGTGCTACTAGTGTTAAACACCGCACTTCGCTGGAGCACTCTAGGGCGCACTTTGCACTATGCCCTAACCATGCCGACTTATGATCTGTAGTTCGTCTATTTAATTTAATGTTTACGGGACATAAAGAATCCGTAGCTAAGTAGCAACTAGGAAATGCATTGGCCCTAACACAATTGACTGACACTGTCGGAACCGATGATTTCCCCCACATTTACAGAAACCGTTATAGCCATTTTGGCAGTTAGTAGCTATGTACCAGAATGAACAGCATTTGAAACACCGTCCTAAGTTGACATGTTCCTCAATTTGGATGCTTAAGAAATCAACCAATACTAATCCTTTGGATAAAATAATCCGGAATAAATCTGGTGTCGCCTCGAAGCTCCAGTACATTTTCCTGCTATCCGGAATTTATTGCAAATCACTTCTTTATCGCAACCGCATTCGCTAACTAAATATGTTTCCACTCCTTGTAGAACCCAAAATGATTAGCTTTCGCGATATAAAGTGAGCCAGGCGGGATGTAAAAGAATTGTTGTCTGTCATCGCCTTGCTAAGGAGCGTTTGTTGTTTTGCGCTTTAGCTATCGATCCTAATGTCGCCAGCCCTGGGGTATGCTTGAAGCCTCCTCTAATTTGCTAATATCGAGGCTTCGCCTTTTAGGCGGTTGTGACGATAGGCATAACTCGCTCTTTTTTCGAATGGCTCTGGGGCCGTAAGTATTCTGGTTGTCGTAACGTTGGCATAGGAGGGATCAAAATCCTGCGGGATGTCACTATAAAGTGGTTTAGTCTGTTTTCCAGGTTTATGTTCTCTTTTGCAGGTCGCCTCGTTTGCCCTAATCCCGGCTATGTCGTTTTGATCTCACCTAATTGTTTGCATATTTCTTTGAAACGATCGCGCTAAGTATGAATGCTCTCGTTCTGGTTTCCTACTTTTAAACTATCGGTGTCTTTCTTCATCACTTCTAACAATGTCATGATCTCCTCGAATTGAGTCGCTTATTTACGAAATAACACGAATTGTGTAGTTAAATTTAGCCTACTTTGGATCAAAGTAAGGTTCGCATTTACGTTTACATCATGGTCTTCACCTAAATGATACAACTGGCACGCTTCTTACAGTACAGTATTGCTAAAACAAGCTATATTCTTGCGTTCTTTCTTAGGCAGAGCATATTTATTAGAGCTGGAATAGTTTGGCAGACTGAGCACTTTTGTAAGGTTTCTTTCAATGTTCTCTATGTTTATGCAGGGTTGCGTACGCTGTTCCATCTCGTGGTTACTTGTGTCGATGCTTTCACCGCCGTGTGGTACTGCCGATTCCGAAACTTTGCTGGTTGATTCATGTGTGTTTGGCTATCAGAATGAGCTCTTTGCTGCTCTGGGTGGCTAGTTTTCGGCGACGTTCTTAGCGTCTAACTGATCCTCCGTGGTTGTCGAGTTTCTTATTCGGATCGTGTAGAATAATCTTCAATGGGTGTTTTAGGAATCTTGAAGTATTTCTAAATTCTGATTTGAGCGACTACTGTCCCAGAATATACAATGTCAAACTACTTGTAAAATTCAAATTAAAATTTTAAAAACTTGTAATTAAGAGTAAGTCTTCAACAGAATATCTTCCTAACAATAATAAGTAATCGTGGTGAATTATAGAAGTAGTTTACACTCAATTTGTTTACTTTGGTGTTAATATTAATGTTTATGTTAGCAGAATAAATACTAAAAATTCAGTTGCAGCTTTATTTATCGCTATAGTCTCTCCAAACTTGGTGGGATTATATATAGCTGGCGCCGATTTGAACACTTTACACTGATTAAAATAAAATTTAGTAATTAGGCGGCTACTTGTTACTAATAAACACGCATACTAATGAGACGCAGTAAATGAAAGCAAGATACTGCAACTGACACCCCGCACCTAGCAGAACGGACCTAAGTTACGATATCTAAAAGCTGTAAGAGCAAAGGAAACACAACCATACGCGTTCAAAAGCTGAGTCGACTGATGAAGTACCATGTAATCAACGCGGACGATCTCTACCAGATGTATTTAGAAGTTTCAATGGGTAAATTCATTATAGTAACTGAATAATAAATAATTGAAATCGAAATAACTAAAGAAATATTTTACAATATTTTAATAAGGATATAAAACGTCATAAATATAATGAATTTATCCAAAAGAGCTTGATTCAAATTTTATCTGTACGGGATATATCGAAATTCTGTTATGAGATTTTGGTAAACATATATAAATGAATCAAAGAAACCCAATTTTGAAGAAAACAAAAAGTCAGATTATCGTACAGCCCTTTGAGTTACTGGTTATATCAACGTGGTCGATTTAAATCCTTTCAAGCTTGTGTGAAGTCTTAAAGTGTCGTAAATTTCCAAGCTCATCGTGCTTGTTTCGCGATAAAAACCGAAGATTTTAAAAATATATTCAGCCAAAAAAATCTATAAGTTACATACGTTCCGTAACAATTTAATATAGATAACGATAGATTGTTTAACAAATTAGCTGTTAAAAATTGACGTTTTAGTTGCGATTGTCGCATTTGTAAGTAATTTTCGCGCACTAGAAACCCGTTTAAGAAATTATTTTTAGGGTGGTGGTAATATTAAAGAAATCAGGATACATAAGTAAAAGACAAATTTAAAATAATACCTAATTAAAACACACGTTAGTTCTTTACACAACGAAACGACCTAAAATGAACATAAAATTTGAAATATGATATCATCTTCTAGTGACGCATATTACGCATATGTGACTATGAATCGGCATTTGCCGAGAATTTATATAAACAAAAATTTGTATTTTATATTTACGATGGGTTGTCATGCCTAAACGATCTACTTTAATGAAAACATACGATTAATAAATAAATCACTTTCATGCAAATTCTTTTTTAGTTCAATTTTGCCTGCAATAATGGAGTTTATGGATACTATTTCCTAAATATTTTGAACTAAAACATTATTTTAATAGGAATAATCAGTTGTAATACGCATTGGAAAAAACATTATTACGTTTTTATTCTAACCCTCTTAATTTGAAAGTTAATCTAAAATAAATTGAAACAATATACTTTATAAAAGCAATGTAATTGCTTTTGCAAACCAATTAATTTTTGATAAATAATTTATTAAGAAACATAATTTCTCGTTTCATGTATCTGTGGTATAGCTGTAGCTTTTATTTTTATTAGATACGAAAGAACTAACCTAATTGTTTTATTTTGTAGTTGTTTAATTTACTGTTTTACGTAATGTATTAGGGCTTCCTCTTTTTCTTAATGAAAATTCATTTTAGTGAAAAAATTTAACAAATCGCAGAGGAAAATTAATTTTGAAGATTCATTCATTAATAAAAGAAGCCTTTAATGCAAACGGGTGGTTTATTTAAGTTGATTTAAGAAAACCTAAAGTGACTCCAAAAATTAAAAAAATCAATATATAACGGTTTGAATAATAAAAGAGTGAGCATAAAGGCGTGAAATTTTAAGCACTGTAATTTAGGTGCACTTTTTACGGCATCCTCATTGTATGGGTGAAGCACTTTAATTCCGAGGATGTTTTGTGTGGATAAATGTTATCGAACCTGAAATAATCTTGAAAATACTTTCAGTTCTAGTTGAAGCCAGTTTAGGCGAGCGTTTTACTAAATACTAAAACTTCTCAAATAATTTTTAGAATTCCCTTCATATTTGGACAATACATAAATAGTACGCAATAGAACGATTTGAACTTCTACGTAATTTAGGAATTAAACAATTAACTAAATGGTTATACTTAATCTAAACAGATTGAATAGATGATATTCGTCAGGTCAAAATAATTTTCAACTTCATTATTCCGCTTCCTAACCAAAACTTCTGTTTTCACACGCACTGCTATCAAAACTTTAGTTTTGATTGTGATATTAATTATGAATACTAACAATTGCCGAATTCTCGTCGTTCACTGAATTAGTATCATTTTCAAATTGTTTACACACGTGTGGCCAATAATCTTTGTTATCGAAACAATAAGGAAACGCAGAAATCGTTGAACTCCGGTAACCTTTATTAATATGAAAATTTATCGCATACAAAATATATTAACATTCAAGTTCTCTAATCCTAGATATTCCAAAAACATAAATGGAAACATTTTGCAATTCAATTTCCTCCACCGCCTATACTATTAAACAGCTGTGGTGACTTTCAACAATAGGGATATAAAATAAAAAGTAAAATTGTTTGTTATAATCTTATTCAAGTAGACTTACTTTAAAGTACTTTGAGGACAAAATAGGCAACTGTAAATTTTACAAAGATATTTTCTAGATATTCTGCGATAGTGATCGCGCGTAAAAGTCACAGTTCATTGTTGAGGTAATTAAATTAATAATTAATGTAATTAATACACCATAACAAAAATTTATTAAAATGCGAAAATACGCTAAATAAGCTGTTGTTAAAAATAATTTAAAAAAATTACATTTAAAATAAATCTTAAAACTAAGAAACAACTTCTTTCAAAGCGTTATTTAACTTTAAAGAAATGATTACGTGCCCTGCAGAGTTACAATCTACGTGCTTTCAACACTAACTCAAACTACTAAAAATTACATATAACGCCACTGTGAGGAAAAGCAATAGAATTTAGCAAATTTAAGGTTAAATAGTAATTCGCCGAATTTTAAAAATAACATACATGGGAAAGTGACAGAGTACAAAAATAACGAATTCTTTGTTTAAACCGAATTCGGCAGTTTAATATTATCCTCCAGGTAATTGGACTATTTTAAAATGTCTGGTAGGGAGAAAGATGTATTTAAGCTCGAATTGGCCCTCAAAAAATACTTTTCAACCGAAACTAAAGCTAATCAAAAGCATGCGATAAGTCCTAAGCGTAATTGTTTTGAAATAGCGATACAAGTTCACAACTAGTTTGGTTATCCATACAACAACGATGGCGAAAAGATTCCACCAGGAATAATTAGAGTAAAAGCTTCAATCCTAACAAATATTGAACGTAAAGTAAACAAATTAGCGTTTAAGCAATATAGTAAAGTAACCAATATCGTCACAAAATCAGTCAAGCGAATTACAGAATTAAAGATTACTTAAACGCCGATTGTTTCATCACATTCAGGGTGAACCATTTTTACATTTTAGATTAATTAAATAAATCATTCTTTTGAATTCTCCATTGTTAAAAGTGTAGATTTCTATACCGTGTAAATAAGCAGCTTAATTTTTCATTGTTATTTTTAGGCTAAATGTCCTACACAAATCAATATATTCTTTGTTAAAATACGAAGGTTGCCTTTTATGTTGTTACAAATGACCACTAGATATCGCTAGTGTAATAGGTTATTGCCATATTCGTAAAATTTGAGATTTTATATTGTAAAATCCGTGGCGGCTTAGAAATTGACAGAGTAGTTTGATTACAGTGCGCGTTTAAACAAAGTAATTTTGTGAAAAAATGGAAATTACTTGTGAAGGTTTTCGTTGGATGATTTTATACGATTTTCGTAAAGGCCTAAC
>JAHWXV010591760.1:0-18307 GCA_024586415.1 Phrixothrix hirtus | reverse complement strand
GTGTGCGCTACTGACGTACAACGTGTTGCCTGAAATTAGGAGCTGGCTCATGATCGAGTCTCAAGCTTGTCCTTTTACTATTTTGGCCGGGTGTACATAATTTCAAATATGACAATAACATTGAGTAAGTGTTTTTTACTAAATAAACGTTTCCGTAATAAAACAGAATTGTACGTGTTTATTTTAAATTTCGAAACATACATAAAAACAAGACTGTAAAATGATACACGTCTTCAAATATCAGTGACCTATATATTGATAACCGAAATTATGCACATTTTCGTCGGTTACTAGATGCGTTTCGTTGACTAATCAGTCTTCTAATAATAAAAACGAAATCAAAAATTGTGCCAATCGACACCGTGTTTAACTGATTGGTGCTTTTATGTTAATAAAATAAAAAATCCATTAGTCCAAGTTATGATTAGTTATGTATTCAAAACAATGATGATTTATTTGAACATTTTTATGAAGATATTTTACCGGTAAGTTTTGTAATATCAATTTTGTTTCTGGTAAAAATCTCTAAGTGAACAAACAGTTGAATTTTCATCTCAATTGACGTATTTTATTGATGTGCGGTGGAGCCCCCAGTTTATTACTTTCTCTTACCTATATGAAATATAGTATAGAGAAAGTATTGTTTTCGTCCAAAATTTTCGATGTCGAAATTTTAATGGAAATAAACGTTTTCGGGTCCCCTGAGTCCGAAAATCATGTTTTTAAAATTTGTCTGTTTATGTGTGTGTGCCTGCGAGCGTACGTGCGTGCGTGCGCGCAGGCGTGCGTGCGTGCTTGCGCGCGTGCGTGCGAGCGTACGTGCGTGCGCGCGGGATTGCGTACGTGCGTGCGTGCGTGCGAACGTGCGTGCGTATGTGCGTGCGTGCACGCGAGCGAGCTTGTGACCGTGTGAGCATACGTTTGCGTGTGTATGTGTGTATGTGTGTGCGTGCGTGCGTGCAAACGTACGTGCGGGCGTGCGTGTGTGCGTGTATGCGTGTGTGTGTGCGTGCGTGCGGGCGTGCACGCGAGCGTCCGTGCGTGTGTGCGTGCGTACGTTTGTGTGTGTGTGTACGTGTATGCGTGCGTGCGTACGTTTGTGTGTGTGTGTGTGTGTACGTGTGTGCGTGCGTGCGCGCATACTCGTATGCGTGTGTGTGTGTGAACGAAATATCTCGAAAACAAAATTTTATATTTGAGTTTATATCCATCCTCGCACGCGACTGCGACAATTTCACTGAAATCAAATAACCGGAAGTACCACTTTACTCTCGTCATTTTTAGATTTTTCGCGGTTTTCTCGAAATTGGCTATAACGATAGACATTTAATGCCCCTTCATACAATTGAGACAATTTCTCAGAAAAATGTCCGTAAAATGAGTAACCGGAAGTAGTCTTACCATTAACTATGAATGAAATAACTGTGAAATTGAAAGTCATAAATAAATGAAAATTTGCATATGAGATCCTAACTACCTTTGTATGCTAAATCAAGAATTTTGTTACAATCGAATAACCGGAAGTACATCTTTATTTCTAATATTTTTAGATATTTTCCGAATTTTCGTTTTTCGCGATTTTCTTGAAATCAGCTTTAACGATTTTTTAAAGCTTAATAAATTTGTTGGTTACTTCATTCCGTTTTATATAAATCAAGCTGTATCTCTAATAAATTTTCGAAAATCGTGTAACCGGAAGTACTTACTTAATGTATCAATTGCGAACAACATATCTCAAAAGCGAAATATGATATATGAATCAAATTCTATATTTAAGTTTTTAAATTTCTGCACATGAGACGTCAAGAATTTAGGTAAAGTCGAATGACCAGAAGTGCCACTTTATTCTTGCGATTTTTAAGTTTTTTGTGATTTTCTCGAAAACAGCTACAACTTTTATTTTTAAATATGCTATGCGTATTACGTATTTAACGTCCCTTTAAGTGAACTTAACCGTTTTTCTGAAAAATGCGTTAAAGCAAGTTATTAGAGAAAATTTCAGGAGTTACAATTATCGTTTCCAAAATAAACATAGACAATAATCTAATCATTTGAGGATACTATTGGCATATCTATGTGCGTAAGAGAAAGTCGTGTGTTGTCTCACACCAGATTTTTTTGTTGATTTGGTAGTTTTAAGGTGAATCTATTAAAACTTTTTTTTTATTAACATATTTATCTATAGGTTGTTGAAATTCCACCATATCAGTGAGGTGCGTGTTGCTTGGAGGAAAATAAATTAGGATTAAGGTTATAATAAACTTTTTCAATAAGAATAAAATATTGAGAAGCAGCATATTAAATGCTTCAGATTTAAAAGAAGAATCAACCGAATCTGATGATTTAGAACATTTACTGATACTTAAACAAATTAATCCATGGGATGCCTATCATACCATTCTTATAAAATCGGTGAGTAACTAGTGGATACCGTGTTGATGACGTCATATATTCCAACTCACCACCTTGATTGAAATAAAAACGTACGGATAATAAAGAGTTTATGTTTGTGACGTCATCGTTTGAACTATGACGTACACCTCTTGCTTCGCTGCCTTATCTATATATACAGTTGAAATCATTTAACTTGCGTCATGCACACTCTATTATTTTCAAAGGTGTGTGTAAGAAAAGGCAGCAGAACAACCGTATATCTGACATTTATTTAAAAATCAATTACACAACTTTGAATATTTTAATGAGAAGTAAATTTGATTCATCCAAGATATTATCGAGTATTTGTAATAGCTACGTCATCTTTAGATCTAGCATACTTTCTAAATTGAACTAAAATTTCATAAAAATGTTTAATGTATTAATATACTTAAAACACAAAATATTGAGTTAGAATTTCAGATAAATTCAAAAGGCCGTTAGGTACTTCCAAAATTAACTAATATTTATTTTAATTTATGAAGGCAAAATTTATAATTTATTATTTAAAAGTGTTTACCACAATTTGTCTTACAAACCTCTGAGCCTTTGTAAAAACCAGTAAATTAAAATAATTGAAATTACTTCTCTTTTGAGAAGAAAACTGTTGTATGTTATCCAATAATTTAACTACCCCTTACTAGAGTTCACCCTTTTTTATATGTTGCATCAAACAAACATATTGATTTCGTCGCTGAGCGAGAGTGGCAAACTGCCTTTAGATGTCTCTAGCTTTTACTTTTTTATTAAAATATAATTTCGTTGCTCATTTTTTCTTTTAATTACGAAGGTAATTACGTTTTGGTATAATGAATTTAATTCAACTTTTAGTAATCATATCGTGTCTTCAAAATTAAAATTGTACTTTATGTATTAAATTGCGATGACGTAACTTCGTCGAGGCGCTAGCGTCGACCATGATGTCTGCTGTTCGATTTTTCGACGCCTGCATATAGAATTCCGTCTAAATAAGTGACAATATCATTAGATATGCTGGTTTAAAATTGCAAAAACATGGTAGTAATGGCAAGTATGGATGAACACGAAAGGAAAGTGGTAATGGAGTTTTGCCATTTGTTAGAAAAATCTAAACAACTTTTTAATGGGTTACGGTAAGAAAAGCTGCTGTTTTCTTTAATTACTGTTATTAGACTATCGGTAACTCAGGTATTGTCCTTTTAATTTATTTCTTTTGCTTTGATCAACGGCTTTGTTAATAAATTTCGATTAAACATGCATTTTTTAGAAATAAATTATGGATTTTATTCATTTCGTCCCATTTTTATCTCATTAAAAACAGAGGTTATTCTTCATAAATATTTAAACATTTTTCATTTTAAATAATAAATAGAATAACTGCTGTTTTATTACAGTGATCTACCTCAGTATGGACATAAACAGTGGCAGGCATACTTTGGCAGAACTTTCGATATTTACACCAAATTATGGAAATTCCAACAGCAGCATCGTCAAGTTTTAGACACAAAATATGGTTTAAAAAGGTGGCAAATCGGGGAAATTGCTTCTAAAATAGGACAACTTTATTATCATTACTAGTAAGTACAATTTTTTTAAATAACATACAGATTTAATCTGCACTATTCTTCTACAACTCCTACGATATCTTCACACAGAATGTCCTTATACATCAAATAATTAACTCAAAAATAAATTTAATTTAATGCCGTAAATTGTTATTAAAGAATTTAACATATTTTTAAGGGCCGACTCATTTAATCTACCAATCTACCAAAAACTAATAGGAAAACGAATAGATAGACAAAAACAATGGAAAAATGACACATTCAAATTAGCTACGAAAAACTGGCTTAGACTATTTTTTACTTTTACGATGAAATTAATCCATGTCTTGAATGCAAAAATATTTAAGAAATGCCGCAAACATAGTTCTCATGTGATAAAATATAAACGACACCAAATTTTAAATGTAAAATTGCGTGTACGTTTGAGGTGGGGTTACTAAAACCATTTTTCATCAAATCATGTCACGTTTCGCCTGTATGGAAAACTTTTTTGGTTAATATAATATCCCGAACTTTTCCGTAATCTGGCTTTAGGTTAATTTAAATTCTCGGACATTAAAAAATTATATGTATTACATTAAATTACCATGAGATTTTTACAAACTACAATTATGGGAATAATTAAAGTAATTAGTGTAAATAAATACCTGTATGTTCCAATTCCAAACTCCAACAACGAAAGATATTTTTTAATCTGTGTTATCTTCTATTTCCCATAAAATGCACTGTAAAGCTATAATTTTGAAAAACCCGTTTTTCGCAAAGAACAGATCCATTCCACAATTTTTTCCAAAAAAACCATTTATACCATTTTAACTACTATAAAATATGTTGTAAATAACCATACGTTTGTTAAAATTGTTTGAGCCGTTTTGATAAAATTGTAAAAAACTAAAAATCGCCCCTTTTTGAAGGTGGATTTTTACAAAAACTTCTTGAAATATCTATAACAAGTCTTATGATAATCCATTCGGTCATTTTTGAGTTATCGTGATCATAGACAAATAGACACATACTAATATCCAAAAATTACTATTTGAAACTGTTGAAACGTAAAGATGGGTTGAAAAATGAATACCTAATTTTTGAGTAAACAATACTTTCCTTATCCACGACCGATAAACTGTGTATTATTAAATAAATTTTGTATTATACAGGTTGCGTACATTCTCGAAAATGAGAATCATTAATAAAACTTGCGTAAATAGACTATTTGAAATACTTTGAAAAACTTTAGCCAGTATTTTCTATCCCTCACGCAATCACAAAAAAGTTAAAACAATTAGATATCCTTTATTTAGTTAAAATCAATTTTTGAAAAACTTGTAAATTATTGTTGAGAACTGCTGATATTTCATTCTAGCATACAACATTTTTTGGTGTTAAATGAAAATTTAAATGAGTTCACTCAGACTAAATATTGAATTTTACTCCTTGTTGCACGTTTTTAAAAAATTGACGTTAAAAGATAATTTCTCTTTATTTCTTAATTATAAATCGTTGCGGTCGTATGTAATGGAGTGCTGTTTTTAATAAGTACCGTACGGTACATGAATAACATTTGTTAAAATTTTATTTTATAAAAAATTTCGTAAATGTTACGTTTATATCTACTTTTAAAGGACAGTTTTTTATTGTACAGTTTGTTTATTAGTATAAGTATGATTTTTCAAATATTTTGTTAGTACTAATAATTAAATCAGATTTAGATCTGCCAGAACTAAGAAGTATAATTTTAAATTCGGTCAGCATTTTAAAAAAACGGTATATTTGCATGAGTTTTTACAAATCTAATTCGCAAATGTGTAAACTATCCGCGTATAGGTTACGTACATTAAATTTACCATAACATTGTATTGGTGTTATTTTTATATTGTGAATAAAATTCCTTCTGAATTGTTTCATATTGTTAATGTGACAGCAGACGCATTTAACTCAAATTGTGGTAGATTAAGTATTTATGACATCAGATGCCGGAATTTATATTCTATGTTTTATACAAAACAGAATACTCTTTTTCTTAATAGAAGATGAATTAAAGTACCCTATTTTTACTCTCCTCAAGAACTACATAAATTTAAAAAATCTTGTGCACACACGCACACAAGTTTCCTTGTCCTACCTAAAATAATTGAACTAACTTTAATGCGATTTTTTATATGATGCTTTAAAGTACGGCTAAAATAGGCACCGTAAAAAATGTTTAACACAAAAGTTGTAGAACTTTTCCCATAAAATGAAAACACCGTTTTCACAAAGAGATCGGAGCATTCCATGAATTTTCCCAATAAACCATTTATACCATTTTAACCACTATAAAATATATAGTGAATTAGCAGACTTCGTTAAAATCTCTGGAGCGATAAAATTGTAAAAAAGTAAAACGTTTCAAGTAGTATCCCTTTATGAAGGTGAATGTTTACAAAAAAACTTCCTGAAATATTGCGTAATGTAATATATGAAACACGATTTTTATTTTCCAAAAAATTAAAAACAAAAACAATTAATTCTTAATGTAACGCTAATCAAAAGTATCTTACCGAAATAATTTCTTAAAACCTTGTGACGCTCCCTTGTTTTTACAAATTAATAATTTTGAACCACCCGGTATATTCTGTTATATACTAATTTAATTAATTATTTTAAATCGCATCTGTGTATAATATTTCAAATATTGGAAGTATATGACGCCGTTAGAATTTTAAATCTAATAATTTCGTGCCACCTCCAAAAAAGAGACCTCTTGACTAAATGGAAGTTCAAATATTCTATATTTACAATACAAGTATTCAAGATATAAGGAGCATTATTTAACACATGAGTATCCAGGCCCGTTTTGAATATAAATCTGTAACAATTTTTAATCTAATTAAAAAATTGTAAATTTTCGCGTAAAAATCTATAAAACGTAATTAAAAACCTAACAACACTTTACAAATATCATATCACATTTACTATTCATGAACTTCATCGAGTGCAAGATCGCATCAGCTATTTTAATAAAAAATAATAGAGCGTATTCTTTTAAATCGCCTAAATTTGCTATTTTCTTTAAAACCATTCCTTATTAATTATAAATAATTTATAGATTAATTATTATAAAACGTATTCAATAAATATCTAAAATTGACATAAGTTTTAGTTTTAGTAGGTATGTATGAATAAAGTTAAAACATATTTAATCCACATTAATTTATATGAAAAGGTATTTATTACTGGATATAAATTACGTCAAATTTATATGACATTTATTTACTATTTAAATTTTGAACTATTGTCACAAAATTTAAATTATGCACAAACACTTGATTATAAATACATAATAACAATATGAAGATATTATCCAAAGCAACTTAATGCAATGTAAAAATGAAAGTTATTTAAAAGATATTGCTAAATTCAATAATATAAATTATGCACAATTAAAAAGCTACTAGAAGATTTAAGGAAGAAAATCAAGCCCTTGTTTTAAACAGTATTTAACTAATAATTACATAGCGGGTATTTAATAATCATCTGACAATATTCATTAATGGTGCATTGAAGCCATATGCATCATACGCTGGCTAAAGATGTACAGTTGGCCAGTCATTTCTTGTTGAATACAGTAGACCAAGTTAAAAAGCAGAGACGGGCTGAAAGCTTTAATTGCAAATATTTCGCAAACTGTGCAATTTAATCGTATGATTTATAAGCAATTTTCGCGCGCGTAACCTGCACACCCTGTATAATTTGAATTAACGAAATTTCATTTTCGTTTGACTCTAAAAAATATTTGTACTTCTATCTAGTCGAGCGTTAGTATTCTTTTACTTTTAAGTTCATTGTTGCAAATTTGAAATAAGGAATGGAGTATTTGAAAATAATAAAACAAATCCTTGAATTTTTGTAATTAAAACTGTTGCTCCAAACGTCTTTGTAAGCGCCATTTTAATATCCGGTAAAAATCGGAAAAAATACGACAATTAACTTAAGAGCACGAAGAAGAACAAGTGGTTAGCGTTTTTTAATCAATCGGCAGTGGAGACTCCTACTGACATTGTCACGGCAAATAATTGTTGTCTATTTAAATGTATCGTTGATTACGATTCCTAAGAAAGAAATTCAGGTCTCATGCATTGGTTTAAGTGCATGTATCAGAAATAAATTCATCTTGGATAATCTTTGTGTTATAAGGAGCAAAGGCACTTTATATATGTTAACATCAGCTGGAAATTCTGCCAGAACAATTTAAGCTAGAAAATATTGTAACAAAACTAGTTAATTGCTATAAAGTCTTTATTTATATTCACTACGATTCATACTCGTAATCCCATTCCTTGAACAAGTGACAGTCCACGAATTTCTTCGTTAGTGACAATCCTCTTGGATTCCAACTACACAAGTGGATTTTCATATATGTGTGTCGAAACACTATCTCTAACTGATCTAGACCGCAACCGAGCTTCGGTACGAATAATTTTCTATCAGCATCGGCAAAATTAATTTCCTTAGGTGCAATAATGCCTTCCACAATCCTTCGCATACTTTAGCGATGTCGGCACAATACGTGACATGCCTTTCCAATTTCAGGTCTTTGCTGCTGTATTTCTTCTACGTCACCATACCTCCTTTTAAATTCGATTGCAATGCCATGAGACATTCGGACGTCTTTAGCGACACAATGAGCTAAGAGGTACGTGCTTCTCTGGTACATCAAACAGACTTCTGTGGTAACACCAAATCGAGCTTTGTGGAGTCCCGAATACAATGACATAAATTCAATAATCGACTGCCCACTGTTCTTAAATTCTATACTTTTTTAACTTGACATGAATTGTCCTTTTGTTCCAATTCTGCACCCATCCCAGCGTATAGGTCTAACCGCTCATATTTAACCGGTTTGAATTTTTCTCTGGGCAATTTCATTATTCGATATATTGTCGTTGGTCATTTCTAGAACTTTATATGAACCTTCCCGGAATCTTTACAAATTGGGAGATAAACCTTGTCGTCGTTGAAGCTGGTGCAATCACAGCAAATCACTGAATTGAAATCATCCTGCTTTAGAACCTACATCGTAGTGGACTTTCATTCCATCACTGGCAATCTGGATGAATTGAATTTAGTTTCTTTCAAAGACTTTCGGCATCTTTATACGCTTGCTACCAAACTCTAAATTGCACGCTAACCTAATTTTACGCCCAAACAACACTCTAGCTGAAGTTTCTCTAGTAGTCTCATTTACAGCTGACTGATACGCCATCAAGAACAGATGTACGTTGTTGTCCCAATCTCTTTGATGCTCTGAGACAACTTTTGACATCATTCGATTCAGGCGTTCCCTTATTTCATCTGACTGTGGGTGAAGAGCAATTGTTGTGATCTTGCGTATTTTTAACAGCTAGCAGAGACTTTGGGATAAGCCCGATTCAAAAGTTGTTCCTCAATCTGAATGCAACTCTAAAGCAATTCTGAAACGGCTAAACATTTCTTTTATCAAGGTCTCGGTCACTGTAACTGCCCCTTGATTTGGTAGAGCGCATGCTTCGCTCCATTTGCTAAAATAATCTATTGAAAGTAGGATGTATTTGTTTCCTGCTTCTGTTTCCAGAAATGGACCAGCTACATCAATTGTTACTCTTTCAAAGAGACTATCGACATTATATTCGCCTCCCGTTACTAGAAGCGCAAAATATCCACTACTCTGTTATTCGGAACTACCAACTGTATTCGTCTTTGGTTTCCATTATTGTTTTCCAGAGCTCTTTTCAAAAGGCCATCTTAAACCAACAAAGAATCCCATTGGGATCAATATGCTTTAACAACCTGGTCTTTGACCTTCATTCTTTCATTTTAAAAACAGCTTCAGATTTTGGTCACTTTCTTGATCTTGCTTGACATTGTCCGGTTTCCAGTAATCGTTGATTACAGTAATGCGGTTTACGAGATGTTCTTTAACTTTTCACTTCTGGTGTTCTGCATTATCAATGGAACTTCACACACCCTCTTGGCAATTTTTCTGTATATGCTTCCGTTTACTGCACTTTCTGCATCGTAGTTTACGTCCATTGGTTTTTGCGTCTTGAGTAGTTTCAAAAGCCTCTCCTTTAGGCTACTATCTATGATATCTTCGATTGCACGTACAAGGGCATTGCACTTCGATGCTTGTTTTGCCGCTTCAAATTTCAGTGTATGAACGAATGCACTATCAAGGTCACGTGAACGTGCTAATCTAAGTGTCAGTTGTGTTTCGG
Organism: Phrixothrix hirtus; assembly: GCA_024586415.1. Lineage (NCBI taxonomy): Eukaryota > Metazoa > Arthropoda > Insecta > Coleoptera > Phengodidae > Phrixothrix > Phrixothrix hirtus. The sequence goes on along the minus strand of JAHWXV010591760.1, from coordinate 8,094 downwards.
AATCCTGAAGACCTTCCACAAATGTTTGCAACCCAATTTGTTCAATAAAACTTTCTGAAGTCGTGCAATTTCAGTTTCGAATTCCTGAGAATCCTCTGAAGTTTTCTACACTCGATTCCTTTTAACTGAGCATAGTACACCTTTTACAGATGTTTATCGCCATATTGCATTTCTAGTCTTGACACAAGATAATCGAAATTATTTTTAAGATCGCCTGGTAAATCTACTATTAAGGCATTAAGGTCATCCATTTGATGTTATAGCTGCCATGAATTGTTTTTAATAATTGGTCCAAGATGTCTTCTCGTAATACGTGGGTGCTTTAACGTATATTTTAGTGTTCGACATGCCGTTTTCAACAACAGGCAAGTGATCAATTCTCTGTACATTCACTTCTGTTGATTATTCATAAGGAATAGGGAACGCTTCCTTCTTAGGTATTACTGACTTCTTTATTTGTAGTGAAGAGCATGAACTTTTGATGTAGTTCATCTCACTTCTTGATTATCTCCTCATACTTTCTTGACATCTCATTCGTAACGTCTCCTTTTCCTTTTCATAATTTATTTCGGATCATTTTAATTTCTGCTAATTTAATGATGATTTCTGCTTGAAGTTTATTTTGACTTATTATGATTCGTGTAATTTACTTTCACTTGATTTAACGGATAACATTTCTTCTTATAATTTATTAAGGCTTATTTTAATTTCTTCTTGCAATTTACTTTGATTTAATTTAAATACTTCATTTATAGCATTTTGACCTGATTTAATTTCATCTTGTAATTTACTTTGATTGGGATCCATTTTTTTGTAATTTATTATGCTTTGGTTCCTGCATCTTGTAAAGTATTTCTATCAGCAACTCTATATTTTTTCGGCGCTTCGTGTTATTGCCATATAGAAAACAATTAATACCAGCTTTTAATTATTAATAGTCCGTGAGCTCACACTTTCAGTAACAAATCCGACACCTGGCACCAATGTAACGAAACTAGTTTATTGTTTAAAAAATTTTATTCATATTTACTAATATTAGGATTATTTATTTACACATATTCAATTTAATATACTAGTAATAAACGTTTATATTTCTGTTTATTTATATCAACTTTAATACGACAAGATTCTCTGTAAAACCACAAATTAAAAGAATTTAAACTGCATTTATGTAAAAATGAGAAATTCTAGAAATACTCGATTAGTAAGGAATAATATTAGTCAGAATGCTGATGTAATAATTCCAATACCATGACTCATTTCTGCAACCTTGAATTTATTTAGATATAGGTTAAAGTAATGAGTCATTTGTGATTACATCATTTATCTTAGTTCTATGAAACTTCCTGTAATGTTCTATGGAATGTTTGTTATTTCTAATTTTCTTACAATATAGTTCCGTCATGTTATAAATTACCACCGATAAAATATTATGCTTTCCATCACTATAAGTTTAGCCATTAAATGTCATTAACTAGGATCTCCTTTCAGCAAAAATTAATATTACTATTAAAATAAGAAAGAAACTTGGTCAGTAGTTTAGGCAAATTCGTTATATAAATTAAATATTAGACAGAATGTCGTAAAGTTTCCAAAACTCAAAAGTGAACTGAATCGATACATTTCGATTAGATTAAACGTTAATTAATTATAAAAAAATATACAATCCTCTTACGTTATATCCTAAGGGACGATTTATCCGCTTGATAATTACCTTGGATACCATTGCATTAACAATAATCACCATGAAAACTAACAGCTGCATAAATTCTAAACATTGTCACGATGATACGAATATTAAGCTAAACATTTAAGCGCTTTCTGTTTTTCTAAACTTAATGTTGAATACATTTGTTTAATATTTTCTTGTCTCTTATTATGAGTTTCAATAAGTTGTTGCATTTTCAGAGTGTCTACAGAAAGTACTTAAACTAAAAGTGAAAAAGTTGTTGTAAAGCAATACACATTGCCAAATCGATTCTCGACTTAGTCAATTTTCTAAGTTCAGATTTTGTCCATGGGCGGAATATCCAAAATTCAATACCTGCTAAGTAATACAGAACCGTAGTTATGGTATCTGATGGCACCGACCGATTGTGTCTAATTTAAGATTTTGACAAGTTAATCTTCAATCAGCAAATAACCATTTGCCACTTTAATACATTTATAGTAAATTAACCTCCCATCTTTTGTTTTCTTCGCTGGATTGAGCTAGACTCCCCTGTTGGAAAATTATTGGAAGATACCTTATTTAAGCATTCATTATTTATCTATTTATATATTATATACTTTTAACACACTTAAAAAGTATTACAAGTATTACAAAAAGTATTACAATTTCATCGGTTTTAATGATTTTGGTGATGCTGATGTGGTATTTAAAAATTGGATAATATTGTTCATAATATTATTTAAATCTTAGTAGGGCATTATAAATTAGAAATATTCGTTTGTCGACTAGTGATCGAACCAGAACCTTTGGCTTACCGAGCCAATGCTTCCTTTATCGCCGAGCTATCCAAGATTTGAACACCAGTCGACCAATGGATCATTTTAACTGTAATTTGATATAATTTCCATCGTTTATAGAGAGGCGAGCGTGTAAATCGCAAAGCTTCACACCATGAGTAGAATATACGTCATATTGAATGTATAACGGCATGTATGAAATTTTGCGATTTGCGAAATTACCGCCTGATTAATAGTATAATTGTCTACAAATATTGGAAAGTTAGAAGATTTCATTAATCGACTACACTTCAAATCCCTGGATAGCTTGATAGAACAGGATTACCCCGACAAATCAAAGATCCTGAGCTCGCTCCTCAATTGTAGAAAAAATTTTTGTAATTTCTAGTGTCCGCTTAATATTCAAATAATATTAATTTATTTTTACAAGATATATACAGATGTCGCTGTCTGCCCTCTCTCAACCAGTTCCTCTATTCTTCTTTATTATTCTAGCTCCTTCCTTCAAGATTTCTTCTCTCCATTACTTGATCTACCTCGTTTTCGTCGTCTTATTGGTCTCCATTCAGTAACTTGGGGGATCCATCCTTCAGATGTAACCCTGCTAACATGGTCGTAGCATATAAGCCATTTTTTCTCAATATAGGTGAGAATATATTCCTCTATTGACATCCTTCTTTTTACCACTTTAATTAATTTCTTTATGTTTTTGATAAACCTACTACATTTCCTCCAGAACTCCACTTCTGTAGCCGTTATTATACTTTGGTCTCTTTTCTTGATTATCCGGTTCTCAACGCCGTAGGTTATAATTCTCTTAACGATATTGTCAAAATTTATATTTTTAGTGTTCTTTGTAATGCGTGTGTCCGAAAATTATCCGTTAAGATGCTATTCTAATTTGGCCTAATCTGTTTTGCATTCTTCTTTGGAGATGGTATTACCTAGTAGGTATTTAAATGTTTTGGTTCCCTTTATTTCAGTTTTTCCTGTTATTTCCTGGTCCAGTATTTCTCTTAGTCCAGTTGCTATTCTATCTTCTTAAAAGGCTATTTTTGAAGCATTCTTGACTAAGTTTTCACATCATGTAACTGAGGTCTTCACAGTTCTGAACCAATACCACCTGATCGTCTGCGAAGCCTAAAGTATAGATATATTAATTTCGAATTAGTATTCCCATGCCGTCTCATTTCTAACTTCACGGTATATGTGTTGTTTCCAGAAAAAATTATGAGAAAACGAGGAATTTGGAACAACCTTGTTGTTTTAAAATGTTTACAAATTTTATTTTTTGTTTTAATTGCGATAATGTCCTCGTTATATAAAATTTTTGTTGCAAATATTAAGTTGTCTGAGATGTCAAGTTTTTCATGGAATTTCATAGAATTTCTCTCGGGATGGAATCGTACACCTTATTTAAATGGACAAAGGCTAGATGTATAGATATATTATTAGTTAATTTCTACTCGGTTAATTTCTTTACTGTGTGTATGGGGTCCAGGCAAGATCTTTCCGCTGCGAAGCCGGCTTCGTCTTCGCCCATGTTATTCTTCCAGCTTTTCTTTAATTTTCCGTATAGTCTACCAATAGATGAGTTAGCGCTGATACCCTTATAGGTGATATATATGCTTCTGTCCATTCCTTTGGAGTGTTTCTTCATTCATACTATGTCAAATATTTGTTGAATCATACACAGCAATTTATCTTATGATAAGTTCAGGTCCGAGAGATCTACTGTTTTTCAGATTTCTTACTATATTTTTAATTTAATTTACATTAATTATAATCGATTGTACTTCATTTTCTTGTTGCGTAGAATTGTCATCGCTGGCCATTGTTATGAACATCGGTCAATCTTCCATCAATCATTTTCGACAGTACTTTTGCCATCGTTCTTCCTCTATATACATCATATGTGTTTGTTCTTTGTTGTCAGTGCTCATTGCTTTAATTATTCGCCAGACTTTTGCATTTCTATTGCCCCCAGTAATAATTCATCAGTTTATTATCTTTCAAAAAATAACAGAGTATTTTTAAAGATTATACAATTAAAAACGTACTAGAAAGATAAAAACAGAACTTATAAAAATCGCAAAAAAAGTAGCGCGAAGGTTAATGAAGGTTAATGAATGCACCGAAATAAAATTTCTGTGAACGCTTCTTTTAGCACAACAGTTCAGATTAAGCATTGAACTAATTAAAGTGGAACACGTCGCCGTTTACGTCAAATTAATCTTTTAATAGTTAAATGTTGTCACGGAAGTGATATCTTTTGATTGGTACAACCAAATGTTAGTTTAAGGTGCCCTGTGAAATCTAGAAAAAGAGGATTTTAGTTACACTATTCCGATCTTCCCGCTTTTACGGGCGCCCATGTAGCCATTTATCCGTCTAAAATATCTTAGTAGGATGGCAACATTTCTCGTGACAAATAACAAAACGACAGAACTAAATTTCCTTTAATATACGCACAGTTTTGTGTTCTTGTCATTATTTAATTTAGTTCGATGTGAACGAACTTATAAATTTTATTTAAAGTTCAATTCTTTGCTGAAACAATTTTCAATAATGTAGAAATCAATTTGTCTCTTAGGTTAAAGCAAATTAATGTTTAAATGGTGCTATTTGTTACGGTTTATAAGAATCGCTGACAAGGGAACGAAAAGAAACCTAACATCAAACAATTGTTCAGTGGTCATATAATTTAATTGAATTGTTTGTATATCACTATTAATTACATAGTTTACCAAATTTATTTACCACCATGTTAATTTATTTTAAATGCAATCGGATCTTTAGTTATTTCATCCGAGACTCCTGCTTAGCTAAATAACTTATTTCATTATGTCCTTTTAATACACGCCATTTACTTGTGCAGTTTGCATTGTTTAATTGTTGTATGACATGTTTATGGGTGTTAATAATGGACATATTTTATTTTTACTGATGACCGCTCACCGAAAAACGAATAGCCGTCAGCTAACAAATTCTTATAAATGGCACGGTGCTTAAAAAATAAAGAGAATATTGTACCGTCTAATTCTAAATGCCAATAATCTCCTTTTTTAAACGTTACAAGTTGTTGCTACTACTTTCATATGAAATACAACACCCATTAAAAATAAGTCTAGGGCTTTGAGATTTTGATAAAGCAATGCTTTATTATTATGTATTAAACAAATACAATTTCCGTAAGAAAAATTAAGTGGTCGTAGTTTTCCCAACGCTTTTGTTACAAACTTTAATCATAGGTTGTTTCAAGAAAATGTCATTTATTGTAAGATTTTTGACAAATCAACATTTTAAAATGCCTCTAGTAGGATAACGTTAAAATTTCTGATTTTAACAGAAGCCGAATTGTCGGTATGAAAGAAGCAGGTATTTTCTTTCGTGAAATTGGTAGAAGAGTAAATCGGGACCACACTACTGTCGCATGAATATGGTCTGCTTAGTCAGAAAAAGACGTTTAGCGACATCGTCCGACTGATAGACCTCTTCGTAGTAGCAGAGTAGGCAAAGACCGGCTTCTTCGACGCATGACTGCAAGTTATCGTTTTCAAACAATGTTGGTGTAGACTGAATAAGAGCTGTTAACCTTCATGTATCCATGCCAACGGTTTACAGAAGAATTTATTCTTTTGGCCTGAGATTTCAACAGCTTCTTCTAATGCACATCGAAAAATTGCTAGATTTACTTAATGTCAAGCAAACGAAATAACATCGTCATCAGCGATGAGTCGAGATTTTACTTGTGGATGAATGATGGTCGCAAGCGGGTACGACAATGCAGAGGAGAAAGACGAAATTTACAGTTTGCCGAGAAACGCCTTGCCAACCACGCTGTTTCTGAAAACATACGGCGGCAAATTTAAAAGAAGAAGATTTTGTTTATTATACGCGGAACGCCAACAAAAGCTGACAGTATTTCGTCTTCAAGCGTCTATCCGTATAAACTTATTACCTAAGTATCTATAAAAATTTAATGGCCCTTATTTATACAAAATTTTTGGTTTTATTTTCACATTTTTAGGTAATTTGGCATTCTGATTTTAAATTGTGGTTGCCTTGATTAATTATTAGTAATAATGGTGAACTGTTGTGCCCAAGATGGTTGGATCCTAGTTAGCCTGAATTGTTAGTTCAGAAAAGAACATTTGGGAAGCTTTCCACCCTTCCGATTTTGTCCGTTTTTTCAAACGGTGCATTCAGAGTATCTGCATACCTAGGGCTCATCTAACTGCAAAATCTTACTTCACTATAACATTTACAATAAATTTTTCAATTGAAATAGAACTAACCGTCAGCTAACAAAATTCAATTGTTATATTTAGTTTAATGACGCATAGCAATTATTAATGCTAGACAATTAATCAAACAAATATAGGTAAAATTTTATAACAAATTTAATAATTAATAAAGAATTTTAATCAATATTTTGAATTTAAATTACCTTTAAACTTTTATAATCTACATATTTATTAATTCTATGACATTAAAATGAATTTAAAATTTGTTGTTAAAAATTTAAAAACTTGTATAGGGAAATAGGTGCAGCTTCACGGGTACTCTATGTTCATATCGCAAGAAAATCACGGAAAACGATTTTGAGCAGTATTAGTGACAAATTTTGGTTAAACCGCCTTTAAAAACTATGTCTTTTAAACATAAACTCTAGTAATGCAATTCTGTTTCATAAAGATTTACGCAATACAGCTTCATTTAGATATGCTACATAAAGATTTACATTGTATTTAATTTGTACAGAATTTAACCTGTATGTATGCATGTTAAAGTACCGTTTGATATTTACAATAATTTCCATACTCATGATGTAAAAATATGTTTACCTAACGTAAAATTTCACTATAAATTCTATTTTTATAATAAACTAATGAATATTAAACTTATAGAAAAGATTGCAGATTAAGACAATTTTAAAAATATGTTCTAATTTTTACAGCAATAACATGTGAGTAACATATTTCATTCATTATACATGTAGAAAAACAAAATGAGTGTCGACTACGAGAAATAATTTGATATAAAATACGCATAACAAGGTTTTGAATTTTAAATGCAGCTCATACTTGAAGCCTGTATTTGTGATAAATTTTTGCAAGATAATTTGCAAAATTATTATTTTCGAATTATCACGCACCCTATATATCTAGAAAACTAACATTTAACATTTAAAAATAATGATTTAAGAAGTATTTGATAAATAATTTAAAAATTTCCTCAATGTGAACATTATAAAAAAGAATAATTGTAGGAAAAACATCGATAGGGCGTATTATAAAATTTATTATGAGCATTTCCGTCGAATTGCTAAGCAGCGTACGAGTATCTCACTTTAATACATTAAACTTTGTTTCAAATATATTCATTAATAAATGACAAATGTTTCTACTTACCCATATCTAGATTATTTACGAATCAATCAGACCACTTAATCTTCAGCGATATTAAATCAATGTTACTACTAACAAGGAAAGGTCCCCAACCCGAACTCACCGATGTCATTAATTTTTTGATATGTTGTAGAACATCAAAAAATAAAAGATACGTATTTTTTTTTATCTGCTGTAAAGCACTTTTAAGACATGAAAACCACCCTCAAAGTTC
>JAHWXV010591702.1:0-12356 GCA_024586415.1 Phrixothrix hirtus | reverse complement strand
AGCCATAAATATGTGCGTTTTTGTTTTTTTCAATAAATTTATTTTTGATACTATAAACGGCATTTTTATTTTGGGGTACGACAGTACCCCGATGTAGCATAAATAAATAAAAAAATCATGGTAGCATTCCAGGGTTAAGGAAAAACTACAGGACGAAAGAAGAGTCATGAAATTGAAGCTGAGAAAAACATTTCAACTGAAGAAGCGCTACAGAATACATTAGAATCCTTCACTTCAAAGACAAAGCATAGAAGGAAATAAGCTACCATCTGAAAGTAAAAACGGGGGTGGTGAAGGTGCAATCGCTGAATCTTTCATACAAAAGACAACGTGACAATGACTAAGTACCACAAGCAGGCGACTATGTGGTCATAAAGAACGAAGAACGACCTTAGGCTGGACAAATTACATCAGTTCAAGGCAGCGGAGCGTTTGTGAAGCGCATGGCACGATGCATTTGGAAATGTCCAGAGAAAGAAGGCTGTCTTTTACTCAAATAGTGATATTTAATTGAAAATATAGCCGTCTAAAAAAGGAAGTACAAAACGAGTATGTCCCTGAATTGGAAGAAAGATGGGAAAAATTCGGAAAATGGTAAATTTTCCATTCTTGTTCTTTTCCTGTTGTTTGAAATGTCTATAGTTCTTCCTGAGCATCTCACTGCTGTTTTACAGGTTGTTTTTCGAAAACTATTTACTGTCTTACAACAGTTTCCTCTCCTTTACAAGATTTCCTACACCAACCTTCTAATTTGAAGTTAATTGATGGCATTCCAACAATATTTCAATAGAAACTTTACTCCGGGTTGTGCGTATAATAGTAACGGGAATGTTGCTTTGGACACCGGAAAGCTACGCTTACCTGACGAGCTTCAACAAAGCGACCTCTAGTGTTCAAAACACAGTTGCTTGCCACTTATCTTTAAACTTAATTCTCGATGTTTTATCTTGAGAGATTTGATTATAAATTTCGTTTTAATGAAATTACTTAAAAAATTTTTTAGGAAGCATCCTATTAAATTCCTGTAAAACCTCATCCCAACTTCACCTTCTCACCTTATATCCCCATATTTTATTTGCGCTTTTGAATGGTATATGAGCTTGCGAATACATAATGTATCGCCGTTTGTTTGTAAAAGATCTTAAACTATTAGGAAGCAGCCACTGTGATATAGGCTTATTTGTGTTTCAATGTTTTTGTATTAAATTGTTTAGTATCATATTTACACTGGCAATAAAGTATTGACAATAGTGAGAAAAAACTTTTATTTACAGTTCCCTTTAAAGTAAATCTCTTGCTATTGCTTATTTAAAACCTGTTGTTTAAAAATTGTGTTCTTTGAATATCGATTTCACTTTTGGGTATAAAAGAGCTGTTCGAAGCGAGGTCAGTTGAATTAGGACACTGCACTAAATATATTAAAGCATGTGGCGACGCATTATCGTGAAGGAAAATTCTATTGTATGAATGAATATGAAGGACTTGTTTTCGAAGTGTTTCGAGAATTTCCTGTAGTGGTATTGATTTATTGTTCTCTCCTAGAGGTAGTGGTTTTTTGCGACGCCCTTCAAAACGAAGAATTGCGCAAATATACGTGCATATTTTGACTTAAATATGCGAACTTTTTAGTTTTGGTGACCCTTGCGAAAAACACAGCAACCTTAGATGTTTTATCTCTTATCACTGGTGATAACTTAACTCAGCAACTCCAGGTTCAATTCCACGTGAACCAACAGATCAGCTGCTACGTTTCTTCACAGATATCGCTGTTGATCTGTGGTATATGGGCGAAGTATTTTGGCACACACTTTGCTTATTGCCAGAGTTTCAATTAGTATCGGGCGACCAGTTTTCTGCTTTATTCTGTAATTTCGCAATCATTTTAACTATTAATCTTCGATTACCTTGGTTGAGATACCATCTGTTGTTAACGTCCAAACAGTGTGGTGGTCGCTTTTAACGTTGTTTTTGCCATTTTTAAGGAAAATGTCTAACCAAAAAATTACCATAATATTATTAGATTATAGTTCTTTTTTCTAAATTTTTTGTACTCGTCCACACTTACATATTAAGTTATGTATTACGATTAGCCCTCGAAAGTAAAATTTTGTATCAAGCGCGTGTACCAAAAATGATAGGATGATCGGATCAGAACTGTTCCCAATAAAAGCTAGTTCTTTCCCGCAATGGGGATAGAAAGTTTGGACGGATACGTTCCAGGACTGGTGGGTGGATAACTGAAAGATACACATACATGATCCAAATAGGGGCGCTCTGTCATTAGACGTCCTTATTATGATCGCACCGTCAAATTCTAATACGGTACTCTGATGATATAACTGTGGACATACACTTAGGTTTCCTTCAAAAATTACCATTTTAGATTTAAAAATTCCGTTCGTCTTAAATTATTACTTTAGGTTTTTCTATTGTAATTACTAAAAATAAGGATTAATTCATTATTCTCTATTAATATCTCAATATAATATTGCAACTTCTATACTTTATTAAGTATCAAGTATCAAGTGTCAAATATCTAAATAAGATCAAAAAGGCCTGTAAGTTATAAATTTGTAGCTTTAGCGTTGCAGATTTTAGTTTATATCATTTGTCTGAGGTGCCACATTTTGCATGACCGGATTATCGATAACCCAAATGGATCGCAGCGCGGTTGGTCAAGTGCCAGGTTGACTACATTGGTGTTGAATTGCTATTACTATTATGAAAGCGGTTTGTATAACATGTTAGGGAAGAATGAGTTGCATGCTAGTCTGTTTTGAGTTCAAGCTGCGTTGTAATTCGGCACAAATCTACCATAGTATGACAGAGACGTGGGGTAAGGAGGCATAAACTAAGGCTGAAAAGTTTTATTCTGATTATTACTAAACGAAGAGGCCGAGAACAACAAACGACGATTGGTGTAGCTAAATCCACGTGTCACAATTAGAAACTTGTCAAACATAATATGTCGATGTCACCGTTTCCAAAAATATTTACTAACCGGGGAAGGTTAAGAAGCTAGCAAATGGGTGAGTATTAGAAACAACACCAGTTTAAGATATGCTTTTCACATTCTATTTACTCACCAAATGGCCAATTACTGATTTCAATTTTTTTATGCATCCAATACACACCTTTAAAAACAGATAAAAGGTCAAAGGTGGCTTCGGGACTTCCTTACCTCCAGGGAGGCCGTTTCCTTCCGGATTCACATGCAAGCAACAGTTGTTCGCTGACAGAGTTGTGTAGATGTTCATAGCGCCTATTTTGAATAAAGCAAGGTTATATGCTGAAATATGTCTCTTTCATTTCTATTGTCCAAATCAACCATGGTTTTGCAAACATCCACATATATCCAGATTTACATTTTTCGGGTTCTGTTTACATATAGTAGTGCAGATTGCTGCTCCAACTCGATTCCAAGCAAAACCAACTTTAAAGACCAAAATAAAATTGACTATTAGTGTTAAAATTGTAGAAAAGATCACCAATTTTTAAGCTGTTCAAAACCAAAGTATTAGGGAGATTTTGTTCACCACGTAAATATTATAAAGTAAAATAGAGGGACATACAACTTCTAAAGATTCCTCGGACTACAGTAAATACAAAACGCCATAGAGCTGTCTGTGGTGTAGATATCTATGGGAAATAATGTTCGTCCATATATTGAATGTTGTAGGAAGCAGAAGATTCAAAACTTTCATATATTTAGGAGCTAACGCATTTTAGGTAAAAACAGTTTGGAATAAATCAAAGGTTGACAATAACAAATTTGATAAACTATCGTAAAGAAGGAATTAAAGAAGCTCGGCTAATAATGATGGTATCTATGTATAACATTTTCATAGGCAGTTTGAAATATTACTAATCCTGAGTTTAGAGAAGCCAAAAATAAACAGGCAAGTTTGAGTAGGTATCGGGGTATTGCAAAAGGGTTCTTTGGTACCGATAAAATGCTACCAACAACTGGAATGCTTACATGTCTCAAGTCAAACTGACAAGTACTATACGGAATAAAATTGCTAATATATTTCATTGGAAATCCTTTCCTATACATCTTTTGTGACAAAAATGCTGGATGGAAATATAGAGTTTTTACCAATATTGAGCCGTTATTGGAAATTGGGGCAAAGTGCTGCTGATAGTATCCGTATATTGCATGAGGGTCATCTTCGATTGTACTGCACAATACTGGCGCAAACAATTTAGGAATTCAATGACCTTGAACTGCAAATTAAAAGGCCCTTATTTCAAGCACTGAAGCAACTTCACCGTGGATTTTTATAATGGACCATAGATCGCCACCTTTGCAAATTAAGAAAGGTAAACATGCGATGCAGAATTGTTAACCCACATGATGACCATTTCTTCCGAAGAATTCTAAGATGTGATGAAAAACGAATCTAATCTCGTAATCTCAACAGACTCCGTCCGCAAAATCTGTAGTAAAGCATAAAAATACGGAAGCGTTTGGTAGAAATACGGTGATGTTTTCCATTTTAAGCGGATACCTAAAGGTAGAGTGCTGAACTGTACTGGAAACAACTGGATTGAATGTACACAAATTTTGATAACAGAAATTGCATGCTATGTGAGACAGTATACTGCTTAAAGAAGCTGCTCTTAACTAGAAGACGTTGATGGACTGAAGTTACTAGCACATTCTGCATACAGTTCAGGATTGTCATCAACAGAATATCACAATTTCAGATCAACGATAGACGTTCGCACTACGTCATCCAGTCAATGTCGCAGAGAATAGTATCAGCGAAAGATAAATCTCGCTAGAAAATGGCAACTGACCATCTAGTATAATTAACTTTATAATATTCAATTGTTGTATTTCTTGTTTCAGTAAATTAATTTTATTGAAAAATGAAAGATTTTTGCACCAATCCAATACTTAGTTCTGATCTTATTAGATTATTCTAGAGCGTACAGTATAACTCTGCTACAACAAACTCGCGATATAACGAACGATCGATCGCCTATAACAAATAAAGTGCTTGCAACTTACAAGTTCATTATAACAGGACGGTCTGATAAATGGCCGGTTTGAACATGAGAACACAACTTTTTCTTCAAAGTTTCATTTTATTTCTCGGCATGGTCTCCTTTTAGCTCGATATACTTAGTTCAACGTTTTTCTAATTTCATTAAGCCATCTTTGTAGTACGATTTATCAAGTCCTCGAAAATATGCATCAGTTTTCCATTGAATTTCCTCATTTGATTTGAATCACCTTCCATCAAGCCATTTTTTCAGATTTGGGAACAGGAAGCAGTCACAGAGAGCTAGATCAGGAGAATATGGTGGATGCGTAGCAATTCGTAACGTAGTCCATCCAATTTCTGTTGAGCTGGTGCATTGTCATGATAAAAAAATCACTTTCTTATTTGTAACTGAGGTAGTTTTTTCTTTATTTCAACGTGAAATCGGTCCAGTAACACCACATAATAATCTGTTGTGATTGTTTTTTGCGTTTTAATATAATCGATGAATATAACACCTTGTGAATCTCAAAAAAAAGACGCCAAAACCTTTCCAGGTGGTGCAATCACTTTTGATTTCTTCGGTGCACTTGAACCAGCTTCAATTCATTGTTTTGATTGTTGTTTTGTTTCAAGTATATAGTGGTCGATCCATGCTTCATCTATGGTTACGAATGTATGCAAAAATTCATCTGTATTACGTTGAAACATCGCCAAAATTTGCTTTAAAATGACCACACTTTTGCGTTTTTGTTCGATTGTCAACAATCTTTTTGACAGCTTTTCGATATGTATATGTTCATGCAAAATGTTACCCACGCGTTCTTTTGGGATGCTTACGATGTCAGATATCTCGCGCACTTTCACTCGTAAATCTTCCAAAACTATATGGATTTTATCGATCATTTCCTTGGTAGTCAGTTCGATTGGTCGACTTGAATGATGTTCACGAATTGTGCTTGTACGACCACGTTTAAATTCCGTAAATCAATAAATTACAGTTGAATTCACTGGAGCAGATGTGCCGTAATATTTATCAAGCCTTTCCTTTGCTTCTTTCACGGTTTTTCTACCCAAAAAAATAATGCTTAATCAATGCGCGAAATTTGTTTTTTATCAATTATTTTAACACAATCACAAGTTGTTCGCTTTTTATGGCTGTCAAACATAAACTAAATGATATATAGCGCTAAAAATATACATGTAGCCTACTAACAGATTGTATTTGACAGAAGTGATATACATTCGGTGATCAGTGGACACCGGCTAATTAGCAGACTGCCCTCGTATTTGAAAATCGAGTATTTGGTTGCAAATCAGGTGGTGCAAAGTTCGTTGTAAATTCTACATCTCATACTGTATGTTAATAGAGTTCTGACTTTCTTGATCTTATTTCGCATCAAATTTTTCTAATCAATGGACAATAAATGTCTTTCGCTGACATTTCTATTTAAAGAAGAAGGCTCCGTACAGCTTCCTTTTACAAATTCATTCACAAACTGCATATTAGCTAACCGATTGCTCCAAGATTCGTTCCTGAAGCTCCAGTATTTATATTAAAAGCAACAGGTCAACCATCTCATATAAAATAAATGGCAGGTCCCGGTGGTTTAATGATTGGCATGTTTGCCTTCAAGTGCAAAGGTCGCATGTTCGAACACGTATAAGAAGTCTGGCAAGTTCTACTTATTTTTATATGGAAACTTGACAATTTTTAGAATATTAAAAACCGGTACCTGGAAGTAACTCACAAAATAAGGAACTGATATCGAAAGGATGGATCATTTTCAGTATACCTAATAATACTATTCAGAGGAATAATTTTACCATAATTCACATCATGGGTAATATCAAGAATTCTTCTGACAGAATCCGTCAAATGTTGCTGCAACTTTAATAGAAAATGACGATAGAGGTTTATCTACAATATACGAGCTCTGCAAACACTTACCAAGAGTAGACGAAATCAAAAAACCAGGCTTTTTTCCATGCGCTAGTCTTACGTTTGCACCCACTAAACCTCTTGTTAGAGATAGCAGACAAACAAGTAACTAAGCACTGTCAAGATCAGAGGAAAACTTTAAATGTCTTCTTCTCGGATAAGCAACCAAATCGTCGGTCTGTGTGAATGTGATATTTTGAACGTTAAAACTCCCTAGTTAGGAGTTGGAACACCTCCACTTTGCTAACTTATAGCAAGCAGTTGTACCACAAGCATACAGGAAATTGCAGCATCTTGAAGCCATATTTATTGCCAACCACTGAGTGCGATTGCCTTAAAGATCTTTATCTCATTTTTTCATTTATAGGATATCTCGCTAAGAGACAAATTTACTTCAAGGATTTAGCGACCCAGTCCATATGAATTGTTGGTGTTCACCACTTTCTATAGCCGAGGAAGCTTCTTCATTTTATCAAATTCCTAGCTGCTCATATCATATATTTTAAAACCATCTTCTGACCCATATAGCTAACATAAAAGATTCTCGCTAAAACCCTCTACCATGCCAGACTTCAAAATTGAAGTGACTTTTCCCCGAGTGAAAAGATTTAAATATCGAGAATCTCGCCCTAAATATTTAGCCAGCCTTATGAATTCTATGGGGCACAAAGATTCGACAAACTGACTAAGTAATTAAAGACTCAAACAAAACGCAAAGCCCTAAAGATTTCCATTTTTAATGCTAGAAACAACGTACATGAGATAATTGTAATTGAAAGAGTATACTGGACAATTTTAAAAGTTATGGATATTTTAGGTCAAGATGTAATTTAATATAAATGCTCATGGAGTTTGTACCGCTCTCTTGCCAGAACGTGCTGCAAATTTTTATACATTTTTTCTGCGAATAACATTATTGCTTATATATGTGATGTTTGGGAGGTAAAAAATCGTTATTGGGGGTTGAACCTTCAGTTTCGTCTAAATTCTAGGGTAAAGAAGTCTTCTGCATCTAGAAACCTTGGACGGGAAGAACCTTGTTTTATTTGAATCACTGATAGCATTTTCAGTTTTTTTAAAATTGTTTCTGAATAACAATGGGTCCATTGCGAAATAGCTGTAATGGAGGTGCCAGAGCAAACTGTGCACAAGGGATGTATACATTCTACATTTACTTTCTGTTGGCCGTAGATAAAAAATAATTTTTCACGTTCAAGATTTGTTTTATGGAAGATTTGTTGAAACTTGTTTTGTTTTAATAATTCAGCATCTAAATTTCTTCTAAAAGTTTTTCTGAATATTTCAGAAATCAAAATACAAAATTTAGAGTACACTTATGTTAGAGTACTTGGCCACTTTCTCCTTCATTCTATTAGAATTAACTTATTTTACTAGGTATAAATTTTGTTTTGACCAAATTATTTAAATAAGTTTGTGATAAACTGTTAGAAAATATTATAACCAAACATTTGAGAAGCTTTAAAATTCAAGAACTCTTCGTTTAAAAAGTTGCAATGGTCCAACAGTTTTGACCTAAAATTTATTAACAAAAAATATTCAAAGCTTATAAAAATACCCACTCATGCTTACGTTTGCCGATAGTGAAAGTGCAAATATTAAAACTGAGGTGTCGCAAAACTTCTCCTGGTATACTTTCATATACTAAATTAATTCAAAATAAACTAAATGTAAGTGTTTAAACCGTAGAAACTCACGAAATAAATTTAATTTTCTTTGAATGAAGACAAATTGTTAATCTATCTGTTTATCAAGGTCAAAATTCATTACTGTCGTGATATAAAAAAAATAGCTCTCACTTCTATTACACGAAATACGTAGTTGTAATGATGAATTACGATGATACCTTGAAATAAAATAAAGTCATGGTCACCTACTAAAGAGCAAAAAATAGATGATTCCTTGTTCACGTAGTTAATCTCTTTTGTGTAATGATTAAAGCCGTAAACACTTTTTGAATTTTGATTTTGCCTAGAACAAGCATGAAAACATATAAGTAATATAAAATACACAATGTGTGTGGCCATTTTATTTTTCTCTACTCTATACTTATTAGATTATTATGGGCTATAAGTCATGGTCACCCACTAAACAGCGACTTTTTGTTTATGTGGGTTCATTTCCGTTAATGTTAAATTATAAATACACAAAATCTTTTTTTTAATTAATAAAAACTAATTATTCATCCTTCATATTTTTATTTCAATTGTAAAAATCTAAACTAGATTTTTATTTTTGTGTGAAATTATTGTCTTTGTTTACTTTTTGCAATGCACATTAATTTTATGGCATATTTAACTTTGTGTGTGACAACCAGCAACACACAACTGTATAAATTAAATATTCTCTGCGTACATTACTCACATTACTCGAATAATTTCTTAACGTGGCATGAATATAAAAATCATTATGCTAAACTTTATTTAGTACTTCCCACACAATCCTTCGCTATTTTTTGATTTAAACCATAGGAAGTTAAGTCGTTTCCTAACGTTCAATTTTTAAAAACGGTAGAAAACAAAAATTTTTATTCACCTTGTGTGAAGCTATTTTAGAATTATCAACTTACTTTAACTGTATGTGGTACGATACATTTGTATGTAACCTATAAAATCAAACACCATAAACATTATTTAATGTTCAGCAGTAATGACGAAATTAAATCAATTAAAAAAGACATTCTTTTAGCTTTTAAATACCTACACTTTTAATAATTTAGTTATACAGTTTGAACATAGGCAACACACATCACCCAACGTCGATTACGAATTTGCAAGTACTGATTGCATAATTTTTCACATAACGGGCCTCATAGATAAGCCAAAATCAAAATATTAGGTTCAACTGCTATTATAAGATTTCCTAATTACTTATACTATACAAAACTGTACAAAACACAATTTAATTTTGGAGTACTGGCAATAATTATAAATTATGCTTTGAAATTCTATTTTAGTCTTTATTATTAGCACTGCTTGCTCAATGTATTATGTGTCACATACCTATCAGTTTTAAACGTCACACTTTAGGATAGGTAAACTGGGGACAGGATGGTTCAAGCTTATAAAAAAAACGTCAGTGGCTGTGTTTATCAAAATTATAAGAGGGCACATTTATATTGTGAGCCTAATAATAAAGAAACAGTAATTTATCATTGAAAATTGATTTATTGGTTTTCAAAATATTCTCTCTTATGATCTATACACTTTTGCATTCTTTCGAACCAATTGTCAAAACATTCTTGTCGTTCTGTTTGAGATATTTCTAAAACATGGTTTTTGAACGCATCGGGGGCTTCTTCCCCGATGAAAACCGTTGTCCACGCAATTTATTCGTGACGTTCGGGAACAAAAAGATGTCATTGACTGCCAAATCAGGACTTTACGTCGGATGACCCATTAATTTGATTTTTTGAGTATTCAAATAATCCGTTGTTTGACGAGATGTGTGACAGCTCGCATTGTCGTGGTGCAGAATGATCCTACGGCGCTTGTTTGTTTTCCTTATTTCCCCGAAGACTTCCGGCAAACAAATGGCAGTGTACTATTCAGAAATGACAGTTTTACGTTGCTGTAAAGGTACTGTTGCCACATGACCAGTTTTTCCGAAAAAATAGGCGACCATTTGTTTCGAACTACTTCGAGCGCAAACAGCTTTTATTGACTTTCGTTCATCTTGAAACACTCATACAGTCGACTGCTGTTTACTTTTCGGCTCATACGCATATATCTATGATTCGTCACCTGTTACAATATTATATACGTCTTTTGAAGCACCGCTATTGTATTTCGTAAGCATTTTCTTGCACCAATCGACACGGGCATCTTTTCCAGATGTTTCCAACAAGAACATACCTTTTTTACGGCTAAATGTTCATGCAGCTCGAACTAATGTATAGGGTTGCCTCAATCTCACAATATGTCGCAAAACCATCTTGTATTATCGGTTTTTGCACAGCATTAATGTTTTCTGGCATAACAACTGATTTTGGACTCGTTATACCACCGTTTCACAATAGCAAAGGATGAGGATTTATCGCCAAGTGGAGGTAAGTTGATCGATGCACTCTTGTCTAGATAATCCACGTCGAAAGTCGTAATAAATCATCGCACGAAAATTTTCACGAGTCAATTCCATTTTTACGCTGAGGCACAATTTTTAAATCACTATAAACACCACTAATCACGCTCAAATGTCAAAATGTTCTCAATAAGGTTATGTTGCAAAATGTCAAACTTTCCATTGCAAATATTAGATGGCGTCTTAAACATGCAGTGTTGTCAAGGCTCACAATATAAGTAGTGCCCCTTGTAGCAATGAAATATTGCAAACTTCACTAAGTCAGTACAAACGTGGTGAATAACTTTAAAAGAAGCAAAGGATATTTTTAATATTCCCAAATCAACATTACAACGTCATAGGAAAATCAACAGCAGAAACTCGGAGGCCAAACTTATCATAGCTAGCCCAAGAAACTAGACTATTGGGCCTAATTGACTTGACCGGTAAATGGGGATATCCTGTAACAGTTTTTTTAAGACCAACCAATTTTTACTACTTGCATCTATTTTCACGCCGTAAATTTTCAGATGCGCTTTGGGTTGCCTAACTCCGTCTTTATTTATTTGCATTCGCGAGGATTGTTATCTGATCCCGTCGCGTGCCGAAAGGCATTGTGTGTTAATTGTTGGCGAAAGACGCACGTGGTTGTTTCCGCTCAGTTTAGTTACGATAACCTTTGTGGTTTACTATACTCCTTGAGATAAAACACCTACATTTTTAGGGTCAGTAGGCATCCCTTAGTTATGTGCAAGGGTGGTTGATTGATTTCTATTTATTTATTTTCTAGTGTTTTAAGTATGGGATTTAAAATGCCCGTTAAGTTTAGGAATTCGCCGGTATGCTTTTAACGTCGCCGATTGCTTCTGGATGAGCCCGCGGTTCCGCTTAAGAGGGTTTCCTTTCGCCATGATCTATCTGCTGTTTCTCCATACTAGAGCCGCCTTTCCTTTCTGCTTCTCTACGGCTCTGGTACGACGACTCACGGTTTTGCCAAAAACACCCGTTCCACAACCTCGAGGCGATGATTTCAAGATATCAAGGATAGAATCCGTTCTTTTCTTTCTCTAAAAACTTCTACCATCCAGATCAGTTTATCTTAAATTTTCTACTGGCATCCGCCGAAGATGGCGTAAACTCATTACGTTTTGCGAATTGCTACTCGCGTTCCGAAAATTTATTTTCTACAGTTTATTGTTAGTGCTTTAGTAGGAGTAATTCTAATTGACCATCATACTTATTCAATTTTGTCTGTAAATATTCTGCTAATAATTTTGAAACAGAAATTAATAATTGTTTTATAATAGTAAAATCCGTTTTTAAATGCAACGATTAGTTATTTGCGC
>JAHWXV010591645.1:0-10994 GCA_024586415.1 Phrixothrix hirtus | reverse complement strand
ATATATATATATATATATATATATATATATATATATATATATATGTATATATATTCGGCGACCACACACCATTTAACGATACAAAATCAAACCAGTGTGCCAATTACGAATTTCCAATATAAAACGTATTCAAATGGAATAACGAATATTCAATATTGAATTTTCAATTAAATTAAAAGAAAATACGAAATATTAAAATACAATGAAAAAATTCGATACACATCTCATAAAATTGTTTAAACTAGACACAATCAATTATTTGCATGATTTATCTAATTAGTATTCACATTTGGCTGTAAAAAAATGCCGGTAAATGTTTCAAAATAATTTATTGTATAAATTATATGTAGATCGTCGTGGGTATATTTAATACTAATGTATAGATTTGCGACGAACGTCACTATGCACTCGTGTGTGCCAAGGTTAAATCAATAAGGTTTGCTCATTATAATTGTTATAATTGTTTAATTAATTTACATATTTAGTTTGAACGCTAAATATTATTAAAAATATAAACTTGTGCGTATGGCAATTAAGTATCGATTCAAAGAAAACCTAAGCTGAAAAAATGATAATTTTGACGGTATTGATATTTTATACGTTAAAAATTATATAACAAATCCAAAGTATCTTATAAAGAACAGTGATTTAAAATGAATTCGTTCTTGCGTTATAAATGAATATAATGTTTCATAAAAGAATACTGCTTTGTGCCGTATCGAAAGTAATCGATGGCATATCTGAAGTAATGAATGTGGAAACGAAATCATTTGGTGTCTTATAAATTGAAACTGCTATTTCCTTTGACAAAACTCTTTTGTGACCTACACACGTAAGTAT
The DNA here is from genome assembly GCA_024586415.1 of Phrixothrix hirtus. NCBI lineage: Eukaryota > Metazoa > Arthropoda > Insecta > Coleoptera > Phengodidae > Phrixothrix > Phrixothrix hirtus. Next base: position 10,154 of record JAHWXV010591645.1, on the reverse strand, counting down.
AATCACCATTTGTTATTTTGTTTTAAATACTTCTAGAAATACTTTATCAAATGGCAAGAATTGTCCGTAAATATATATTGAGGAAATAAATAATGAAATAAAGTTAAACCAAAACATAACTAGATTTTTGGAGGTATAATATTTCTAGTTAAAAATTTTTAATTGGAAACATTTTTAGATTTTTTAATTGGCGTATGAAATGACCTTTAGTATTCAAAGTTTTAAGAAATATTATATAAAAAATCTTTTCTATTCGTTAATAGAAAGTTGTATATTTTATAACATTTTAGCGCCCTGAAAATGTAACATTACATTCATGTAAAGCCGCTATTTATTTATTAAGCCCAGGATACACGTAATATTTTATCGTACGTTTAGTTTACACAGTCCTAGATTGGAAAGTAAATTTTACGACAAGACGACAAACGATAGTTTAGTTCTTTGAAAAGCATCGTTTGGTTATCCACATAGAAACCTCAAACTGCGCAAGCAAAACGTACGATAAAATATTATCCGTAAACGAAATTTACCAGTCCTAGGACAGTAGTAGAATAATATAATTATTGATGTGTGTGTGTGTTGATTATATTATTATAACAACGGTTAAAATTAAAACGAGTCTTAGCTCTTATTAGTATTTCCTAAAATTAGGCATACAAGTAATTTTGCAATTTTGAGCCTAAAGGCCTAGCCAGCTCAATGAAGTGGGGAGTGGATTTTCTTCAGCTCAAAAGCTGACAAAGTAATTAACCCAATTCGCGAAAATTTAATTGTTTTAAATCAGAAATGGCAGGTTGCTGTCGTTCTTGGATTCGTGCTTTTCTTGATCATACTTGCTGAAAATTGCGCCATTCACTGGAATTTCCCAAAATCTGAGAAACTACCAAAACTTTGAATCAGTATAGCAATAGCGTATTAATTTGCATAGATTATAATTATTTTTAGTGTCCTTTTTATCTCTTTGCTTTCGCAATCATCATTAAAAAATGTTTTAGCACTATTTCAAGAATATTACAAATTTATGAATTGCTTTAAAATTTGTTTAACCATTGATTTAACTTTATTAACTAATTCCAGATTTAAAATGAAATATAAACAAAATTATTGATATCTATTGATTTATATTTGTATTTATCGGCATTTGCTTTTTGTTTCATTATTTTGCAATATGGTGTATTTTAAAAAAAAGCTAAGCTTGTTTTGTCAATGATAACTCAAGACATGTTTACCGGATTGGACTCATATTTGAAGGGTATACAATATGATAGGTTGTTTTAAGTTTAAAAGTTCTTGTTGCTGATTGATATAAGAATTTGATGAGATGGGATTGGATAAACATATTGCGCTGTACTATGTATTTTTAACTAGGCTATGCGAAGGATGGCATTCAAGTGTATACGAGGCATATCCTTTTTGAAGTGATTTCCCATTATGGTGTAGTTTAAATATATATCCATGAATCGGTTAACAACCAAGTCGTAAGGGAGAATCTCCAACAAAAGCTTAATTGCTTTCTGAGCAATACCGCGTTTATATAGGGCATCCCAAAAATAAGTAATATCGCGCAAACTATGGGTACCTTATGGACCTGTAGAGCATAATTTTCTTATAATTTTGTTTCAAAAATTCTTTTTAAATTTTGAAAATTTAAATTATATAATTCGCTCTAAATACAATTTGTCTACTAAAGGAATTTTGAATAGAATGATAGTAAACATGTACTACGGTAATTTGATATGCTTATAAAAACATGCAATGTAAGGTACAACTACCGGGCTTACAAAACCTGCGGCCAATTCAGAGAACGGTGGATACCCAGAGCGTTTCTTGTATTAGAGCATTTTTCATGCTAAAATTTATTTAGCAACCATTAGTAATACTAGTTTTTTTCGATATGGGTAGCCTAGAAAGTCGTTTTGGTGCTGAACTTGTGAATCGTATAAGAATTATTTATTCTCGTTATTAGCACTTTATTTATCGATTATTAAATATTTGTGTTATTGAACTTAACAATATTATGATTTTCTAAAATATATTGTGATTTACAGGTTTCGTTTTTTTAAAGTGCAGTTGAACTTATTCAAGTCGGTGAAACTTAGAGCGTTTTTTAGTCATAAGGTGAGTAAATTAATAACTTTATATTAGGCTAGACTATTGTATCAAGTGTGTAATTGTTATAAAGGGGTTAGGTATATACAGCTTTTACTGTATACGTAAAATTTGAATACTAGACATATTGCTACACATTTATGCGGTATCGAATAACAAATTTAGGATAGTAAAATATGTCTAACGTTTTAAACGATTCGTTGCGTTAAAGTTTTAAACGTTCTGTTATGCGTTTTAAACGTTATAGGGAACGTTAGTATACCTTTAATACAGTATTAAAACCTGGTTAGCATTTTATGCTTTAAAGGTTGACAATTTTCATTATTTATTTTACTTTAAGTATGCATTTTATACGGAAAGTACCTGCATCGAAGAGTGCTTGAGGTTTCGTGGTTGGTAAGACATCATTGGCGCATCGTTTCGTTTCCTAATGAGGCATGGAGTAGCTCGGTAAGTATATTGCTAACCATTTCGTTTTGTAGTATTCCCGTACCTGACCTATTGTTTATTTGACATATTGAAATATCTAACATGAAAATTAAGAGTTCCTTTACAAAGGACTGAAAATCACATAGATACATCGGTAAACCGAGCTTGGAAACCAACTTCATTTTAATGTTGTATTTAAAATTTCCCTCTAAATTTAGTGACGTACTACTTCTCACATGAAAATCCTCTATAAAATCCGGGTACTTTTGATTAATTTCATACTAAATGTGATTCATGTTTCCCAACAAATAAGGTAAAAGAGAAGTGGAAATCAGTTTTGATATATTGTCGCACCGACATAATACTAAAGTGGATGGAGTAAAAGTTTGATATCACCCTATGTGTGGATGTAGACAATCTTGTGCTCTCTAATCAAATCTCAGTTTTAGGATCAGTTGTACTTTTTCTTGCAAGCAAAATTTGTTTAATTACTTGTAATTTATTTTTAGACTCAGGTTTTTTTAAGTGTTACTTTATGTGATACCAAATATTCTTGTAGTACTCATTAAATCTCAATGTAGCCTTGAAGTTGCTTGGAAATAAAATAAGCTGGAAAGCTATAATCTATTTTCTCTAACTCGCATTCTAAAGAGTGCGTGAAAATTCAATATTCAACAGAACTCAAATACGATAACAGCATGCGAATAAGAATCGTTTAAGTCTTAAAACCTTAAATTGGTTATGGTCTTACACATTTTAGTTTTATTAAAATTGTAATATTAATATTTTTTCTATGCTAACAAGTTTTGAGGAACTATTTGATTCAAATATCAGACACGTTCGATCTGTAGTCTTTATTTTGACCGATTTTAAAGGTATATTTGGTTGTTATGTATATCCTACGTCATTCATGATTTAGGTATTATCTATGTACGCTATTAATACCTCTTATTTTGGATCATCTACCTTCTACTATTTTCAGACAATATTCGATTAAAAAATTGAGGCTTTGGCGTAATGGCTCAGCTACTATCGAATCGTTACACGTTTCGAACGTTCGTATACGTAACTTGTTTATACAGTCCCCGGAAATAATTAGCAAAAACTTCGGGAGGCCATTTTGCACATAAAAATAATGGTAGAACGTTATATTAAATATTTTCTGAATCTTTAGGGAGTTAAAGCAAACTAAATTCAAATTTCTTTTTATAATTTTGCCATCATTTTTCATTAGATAATCGATTTTTTCAAAGTTGGTATTGATGTTAAAAAATATCGTATAAACTAGATTATACCGAAAAATTTAAAATAGAAATTGAAAACTTCTAAACGACTTAAACGGCATTGTTGATTACAAGCTTAGCTACATCTTTTTTATTTGCATTTATTTAGAGCATTTATTATACTAGTATTAAACTATTAAGGTCCTTACAGAAAAGGTTCTTCAGCGTTTGCGCTAAAAATACTTTTAAAAGAATTGTTTTCAAGGCATATTTGTTTGTCACTGTTTAGATTGCTCGAAAATGATGACTTCAGTAACAATTCCTTAAATATCTTTTTATCGAAAACGATTGACTTTATTGATATGCAACTACAGTATGTTTTTGTAAGTACACTAATGGTCTTTAACAGTGGTGCAATAAATAAACATAAATAAAAAAGTTTTAGTCAAACTTGTGGCCAATATTGCAGCTTAGCGTGTTAAAAAAAATTGAATTTCAATTTGTTTTCAATTGCGTTAATATTGAGATTTTTAAAAATGTCATATAAGTATCTACCATTTTTTATGTGTAGAATCAGGTGCTGGTTGTTAATCATAATTTCTGGACAACCCGTATAAATTTACTTCAATTATATTACTGAACGTTTCTAAAGGTGACGTTAGCTTTAACGCTTCAACCTACCGTGACTAAGACCTGCGTTAATTACAACGCGGTAGTTATACAAAAGGAAAATAATATTAACCATAAAAGTCCACGTTTGTTATTATTAAAAAATAAACTGTCTTAAAAATTAGTGACAATAATCATTATCCATTTGTCGTAATATATTAAAGTGCTGCAATAACAATAGCAGTATTAATTGACGTATAAGAAACATGTTATATTGAATTAGGAGATATATGGTATGGGTATTTTTTTAATCATACTTTAAAACTAAATATACTTCTGGTTTGCAATTAATTTTTAGTTATTTATCATTAAAGGTTTAATTTTGATTATTGATATCTTGCTCATGTAAACCGAATAAAATTTGTACAATATTAAAATTGCAAACGTAGGTCTTTTGTGTAATTATAGATATTTAAATCCCATTTTACGATTAAAGATTATATCTGTAAAAGGTATGAGGATCATAGTTTGTTAATTAAATTAAATTTGTACAGGTCACAAATAATTAAACAGCGTAAACGTTTTTAAGGGATTTTTAGGCTATCCTTTTATCTGAATTGTAGTAAAAATGGATTTTAGATTTTCATATATTAATCTTTAAAGCGAACATTAGCACTCTCGTATGGAAAACTTTTCGAAATTTAATTGCCGAGTGAAAACAATCTGAAGTTAAATATTTTTTAACAAATGAAAATATAGAATAAAGTGTAAACATACGAGGGCGAACAAAAACAAATCGCAAGTTCGGGCAAAAAGTACATTAAAGTACAATTCTTCACGTTCAAACAATATATTTATTTTCAAACGTTAAGGCTAACAACAAATTTCTCCCAACGTGTAACAAGTTTTTTCATTCCGTCACTGAATAATTCTTCCGACTTTTCTCGAATCCACTACTTGATAGCTACCTTCAACTCATCGTGCGAGGCGCAATTGTTACCCTTGAGGTCTCTCTTAAGTAAAGGAAAAAACTAAAAATCGCAAGGCGCAAGGTCGGGGGATAAGGAGGGTATGCAATCGGTTCAAACTTCAGGTTTTGCAAAGCTTCTCCAGTTGCGCGCGAGGTGTGTGGACGAGCGTTTTCATGTTACAAGATTGTTGGGGCCAGACTGCCTCTAATACGATAAACTCGACGTCGGAGGTGTTTTAGAGCCTGTATGTACTTTCAAGAATTTACCGTTGTGCCTTGTTCCCGAAAATCGGTCACAAAGTTGGCGAGCATCCCAAACCACAAAAGAAGTTTTTTGCGGATGGCTGTGTTTTAAACCTTTTTGCTTGAGGATAAGGCGGATGTCGACATTCAGCGCTCTGTATTTTCTTTTCAGCGTCGTAATGATGGACCCATGACTCGTCCTCGTCACAATGTTCGAAAGAAAGTCGTCTCCTTCGTCACGGTAACGCTGAAAAAGTTGATCACAGCACTCCAATCGACGCTGTTTGTTATCGTCTGTGAGATGGCATAGTACCCACCATGCACAGATTTTACAGTATCCCAGTATGGTTTGCGATACGCATTTGAGTGATTAGTCGGTCATTTTTAATCAAATCGTCGACGAGTTTGCGATTTTTATCGTCTGTGGCAGTGATTGGACTCCACTGCGTGTTTCATGGCTTTTACAGGCTCGCAGCGACGAAATTTTATTACCCATAGATTTGCAGTAGACCCATCAACAGCATCGTCACTATAAAAATCCTTTAAACGACGGTGAATCTCAGTAGGAGTCATTTTTCAGCAGTTAAAAATTCCATAACAGCACGCTGTTTAACTCTCGTTGGCATATCACTAGAACACGTCTCCATCTTTCTGCTTCTCGAAATACACTGGATGAACGCAAGTATCTCAAACATGCACATGGGTATTGAGGGAGAATGTTACTTCCACATGCCACTTGGCGTGCTTCTGAAGGCCATTTCGTTCGCGCTCTACAAGCAAGTGTGTTTTCAGCCTACCATCGTATAATTAATTTAGTCTTTGATATATGTAGATAGTATAATGAAATTATTGAATAAATTACGAGGACTGTTTGACGGAAGCGTTATTGTTTGCTAGATGGCACTGATATCGATAATACGAAAAAGATTTACACATACTGTAACTTTTTAGAGTCGTACAAATTTCATGTCTATCTGTGAAATAGTAAACATTTGACATACGTAAAAATCAATCGGTTTGTGTTATTTCCTAAATATGAAAAAACGTGAATTTAGTGTGTTAACTAAACATTACTTTTTATTCAGAAGAACGATAAAAGAAACTGAAGAAAAGTTACGCAAATATTACGGTAAACCTTGTCAATCGTACAATACGGTTTTCAAGTGGTTTAATTCATTTGAAATTAGCCATATGAGCACTGATTATATGGTGAACGCCCTTAACCTTCACAAATGGCCACTACTAAGGAAACTGTAGAAACAATTCATGATATGGTAATGTATGATAAACGATTAAAGGTGCGCAAAATAGCTGTGGGTGTCTCAATCGAACGAATACACAATTTTGTACATGAACATTTGCATATGAAAACGGTTTCGGCGAAACGGGTGCCGTGATTACTCCCAGTGGACCAAATGAGGATTCTTGTTCAACCTTCCATTCAAAGCTTGACTATGTTGCAACGTAATGTGGTTGAGTTTCTTCGTTGATGTCTGACTGTTGGCGAAACCTGCACCACCTCCATACTTCAAAGACAAAGTGACGCTTAAAACAGTGGATTTCACCAGGCGAAAGTGTACCAAAGAAGGCTAAAATTGATCATTCCACTTTTTGGGATTCTAAAGGCGTAATCCATATTGCCTATTTAGAAAGGCGAAAATCAATAACTGGCCAATATTATGCCAAGTTATTGACCCGCTTTGATGTTAACTTAAAGGGAAAACGCCTACACACATTTGGCACGTAATAACGACAACGCCCCATCTCATACATACACAATTCCGACAGCTAAATTGGTATAATCACGCTACTGATTCCTTCTCCATGCACCATACTTACCAGATCTTTCCCCAAGAGACCCCTTTTTGTTTCCGAACTTGAAAAATTCATAAGCAGGCAAATATTCACATTAAGTGGAGAGGTTATCGCTGCAACGGAGGTTTATTTTGACGAGTTGCCAAAAGAATATTTTTGGAACAGCTTAAAGAAATTTGAAAGTCGTTGGACCAAGTGTGTAATACTTGAAGAGAACTATATTGAAAAATAATAAAAAAAATTTACGTTAAACATGTGTTTTATTGAGATGTCACACTTCCGTCAAACACCCTTCGTATTATATGGGTGTGTCTGGATGTACTGCCTTACCAATTTAGCTTTGTTTAACCTAATTATGCATTGTTCTTACAATGTTAATTTATGCAATGTGTCTTTTTTAGGATACAGCTATTTTACTTGATGAGAGTTCCTCTCTACCTGGTATTATTTTATCAATCGATAACTTCAATGTTCTCTAAACTTACATCCTGACCTCAAATCTATTTGTATTTCTTTAAGGCATCTGTAGTCTGTGTAGAAGAAATCGCTTTATTTTATTAGTATCTTCTCCTACCGGAATCAACAACAGATGGCGGGACTATTTACCTAATGCATTTGCCATTATTTATTTATTTAAAGTTTCACACAGTTATTTCTGCCTAATTACATGGATTTTTTTGAACATTAAATATTTATATGCAATACATCAAAATAATTTATAATTACAGGGTGCTATAATTAGCATTGCATAGAACATTAATGATTAATGTTATGGTAATATTTAAGCAATTCTTTTATGTACTGCGTAATATAATATTGTAAAATACGCTATGATAAAACTAAGGGATGAAATATTAAAACAAGAAGCATTAAAACACTACCGGCATTATTACATTAATTAGAAATAAACACTTTTTGATACTTAATCTAAATTTGTTAAGTGTGATGTTAAAAACATCAATATCTAAATTACAAATTACATTATTCAGTAATTTTAACAATCGTATTAGGGGCATTGAATGAGATAGTAATCGAAACGGTACATGGAATGAAGTGTAGCGTTTTAATGTTCTGGGTGGCACTTTTAATCCGCATAAGGATATCAACTTTTCCAAATCAATCATATCAGTTACTATTTTATAAGCAAATATTAAAGTGAGATATTCTTTCCTATCGTGCAGGGACATGATTTTAAATGCGTTTCAAAGGGTACAGGTTCTAATGATTAAGTAGTTTGGATAAATACCATGCTCTTTAGAATATAGAATCGCAAGAATAGATTTTGAATTTTTTCGAAAAATAAATGTTGATAGATTAAAAGCGGATTCCAAATGGCAAAACATTATTCTAGTTTAGAATGAACAAGTGAATAATACAACTTTTTTACTGTTTTAATGCGTTTGAAAAAATAAGAATTTCTAATAATATAGCTCATTGCTCTAAATGCTTCAGCTGTAATTTTTTCTGCGTGTAATTTAACGTGTAAAGTAGAGTTCAATGTCACTCCAAGGTTTGTGTGATACGCTTCGAACTTGTATTATTCATTTTGTATTTGATTTTCAAAAATTCTATTTTCTTAGACTACGTTAAAATGTGGCATTTTGAAACATTAAAAAAGAGTTTGTTATTCAGACTCCATTTCGTTGCATGGTTAAGGTCCTCTTGAAGATTTAAATAGTCTTGAGTAATATCGATTTTAGCAAACAATCTCATATCATCTGCATACAGTAAGCATTTTGAAGTTACAAAAACTTTAGGAAAATCATTAATGAAGGGTAAAAAAAGCAATGGACCAAAGTTAGAACCTTGTGGTACGCCGGAATTTATGTTGCATTCTTTTGAATAGGAATTATTAAATTTTACCGTAAAGGTAGTTTTTGTAAATACGAGGAAAGCAATTCCATACACCAAATTTAGAATGTTTAAACAATAAGAAATTGTGATCTACTGTATCAAATGTTTTCTGAAAGTCCGTATAAATAACGCCAAGCTGTGAATCACTTTCATAAACATCATAAATATGATTCATAAATAAAAACAAATTTGTGGTTGTAGATTTATTTGGCATGAAACCATGCTGCTTATCAGAGATATACTTGTGTGCATGACTAAACAGTTTTCTATATATTATCTGTTCAAAACGCTTGGCAGATGCTGATAATACTGAAATTGGTCTGTAATTTTCAATTTTGTTCTTTTTGCCTTTTTTGTATACAGGAATAACACGAGATTTCTTCCATTTATCTGGAAAATGTCCCGTTGTTATCGATAAACTAAAAATATATATCAATGGAACCATGAACAAATGAGCACATCCATTTGAAACATATGGTGGAATTTTATCAGGACCGGCCGCCCTTTTTGGTTTTAGCTTTTTGATTGCGGTTACAAAATCTTCTTGTGTAATATCATCAATAGTAAACGTGTCATTTACATCTACACTATTGTGTAGGCTTTCGTCAATATCAGTTAACTTATACGATAGAAGACTACTAGCATAAACAGAATGGAAATAATCAGCAATAGTTGTGTATTTTACAGTTCCGTCCTTATATGTATATGAGAAACTTTGCAACGTTTGAGATTTTTTTAATTTAATATAATTCCAAAAAGCATTGATGTTTGTTTCTATGGAATCCTGTACACCTTCCATAAATTTCTTATAAGTAGGGGGCGGAATATATGCATTTAAATGCAGCCAAAATATGCGCATATATATGCCTTGTTTGCCTTTAAAATATGCACTTATATGCCTT